>JAKWJD010001759.1:9492250-9744974 GCA_027705065.1 Solanum peruvianum
ATGTGTGGCTCTAAGCATGACATAAAGATACACCACTGCATGACTCTAAGTCTAAAATTTTAACTAGGTGTCTGATAATCTTGTAGAGTAATGAGATGTCAAGTGAGTGTAAGGAAGATTTGAATAGTTCACTATTTGTACTGAGCTAGAACTTGCTTGGTTAGTCCTGCTAAAAGTAAGTTGTAATAGACAATTAGGAAAGGATCATAGGACCTTGTTCAATATAGCCAATTTTTAGCCTAGATAAAATAAACAAATGAAATTAATCCCTCTTTGATCCAAATGATTTTAGCTTCAACTAAACCTTTCTTTTTCACCCAACTGATCTTTTCTGGGAATAATGTGTTGACCTTGGTCCCTCCTTGGACATGTGCACCTTTGCTTATGCCAAAAAGCATAAGTTGAGGGTGGCTAATGCAGTAAACAATCTTTTCTTTGCCCTGACCCAACTTTGGGAATTGTGTACTTTGACTCACGGCAAAGACATGAGTTGAGGATGACTATTATGAGAAATGCTCTGAAAAGTGCGGTTGAAAGAACAAAGAGAAATAAAGAACCAAATTAAACTGACTCAAGAACCAATTGAAAAGTATAGGATGATGGAGGCCAGGATGTACCATCGTGACCATGAAGGTTCGTCACGAGGTCCGTCGACTCGGACGCGTTTTGACAGATTTTCAGTAATTAAGTCCTTTTTTTATTAGGTTTTTGTTTTTTATAAATAGTTGGAAAAACCTCGTTTTTGGGGTTAGACTCTTTGTTAGTAGACTCTTTGTTATTAGGTTATTTTTATTGTTAGACTTTTGGAGAATCTTTAGTCCTCGATTATTTTCAGTAATTGAGACACTTTTTCTGGAATTGATTGTTTGTGCGTTTGTTGATTAATCAAGTGAACTTTTGGATTTTATTCTTTCTCATTGAAGTTAGTTCATGAATTCTTATATTACATATATGAATATTGTGATTATGACTATGGGTAACTAAACTCCATAACTAGGGTTGTGGGAACCATGGGTGAATAATGAGGTAAAATCTAACTAAAACAACAATAATAGAATATTGTCTTGCATGGATTAATAATTCTTTCGCTTAGAAGTCTTTTTAGCGAATGGCCAACGTTAGAACCCGCCTTAATGCTACTTGTCGGACAAAGGAGGTAGATAATAGGAAAAGAATTATCAACATAGATTTAGTGTATACTATCTATTAGGCTAGCGTTGATTGGTATGAGGTAATAATTTAGTCAAATATCGCATACAATGCTTAATATGAGGTAAAGGTAAGGATTAGTAAAGCAACACACGTAGCCGGACCAATGTGCAGAGTGAATTTTTCTAGATGCCGGACCAAGGATTTAGAAATGCATAACTTATCACTTTACATGCAACATTTGAGATATGCTATTGCATTTTATACAAATTCATTCTATATATATCCATAATAGATATATCAAGCTTCAACGTCGATCTATGTAGTCCGAGTTTAGATTACTCATATACGTAAAAGCTTCGAATTTCTAAAAGCTTAGGAATACCAAACAAGTTAATGAAGTACACTAGTGATTTTTCACATGACTAGTAAAAATTTTAGCACTAAAATGTGTCACATGCTCTGGCTTCCATTAGTAGCAAACATCAAATCTAATTGTATGAAGATTATTTTCTTGAGCATATGTATATATAGTGAAGTAAAAAAGTTTGTTGAAATTGCAAACTTCAAAAAACTTTAATGATTATTAAAGTGAATCACCAAAAAACTGAAAGAAAATGATTATCCAAAAGAGAATTAATTATGCGCATGTACAAACATATCGAAAATAATGATAATTGTATATTGATCATGTAACTCATCAAAGTCATTGAAAGTAACAATGATTTTATATTCATAGTGTAACCCATTGAGTACATTGAAAATAACCAAAACTTTATTTCTATTCATCATGTAACTAATAAAACACATTAAAAACAATGACAATTTTATATCTATCATGCAACTCATCCAGCACATTGAAAATAATGATAATTTTGTATAATGTTCATCATGTAATCCATCAAACGCATTGAAAATAAAAACAATTTTATATTCATCATGTAACTCATCCAACTTATTGAAAATAATGACAATTTTATATGTATCATGTAACTCTTAAAACACATAAAAATTCACGATTATTGTACATTCATTAGGCTACTTATCAATTACATAGAAAATAAAGATAATTTCGCATTCATCATGTAACTCATTATACACCTTGGAAAAACAATAGAATTTCATATTCATCATGTAATTCATCAAGTACATTCAAAATAACCAAATTTATATTTATCATGTAACTCATCAAGCACATTGAAAATAACAATAATTTTATACTCATTGTGTAATCATCAAGCACATTGAAATTATATGTCCAATCTGTAACTGACTAAGCAAATTAAAAAATGACAATTTTATATTCATCATGAAACTCAACAAACACATAAAAAATAACGATATTTTTATAGCAAATCAGAGTCCATGTAATTTCTGTCAATATTTTATATTTTCTAATCAAAATACATAATGAACTCCAATCTACAACAAAAAAACGTTTAACTAATATAATGAAATATTTTTTCAAAAAAAACATATCAAATAATATAGTAGAAACAATTTGCTCTGCAGAACATTTGGTCATTATAGTGAAATGTTGATATAGAAGAGGCAGAACAAGACCGACCATTCAGCCTTATTATTTGTCGTATCTTCAGCCAGTTGCACGAAGTCCTTGGATCCCGAAAAATAAGCATTAGCACCTCAAAAGAAAAGCTTGGTCTACTAAATCTCTCATTGGTATATTTGCAACTAGCTAAAACGATCTGGAAAACTAGAAAAGTTTTTGTGCAATATATGCACATCTTCTCTTCATCCTCATCTTCTTCCACTCGCTTGTGGAATCAAATCATCCTCATGGTAGCCAAGTATCCCTAGGGAAGTTATTATCTAAGATTTCCCTAGTGATCAAAAAGGGCCACAATTTTCAAACAGGACTGAAATTGAGATAATCTTCAATTAGATCTATGTTTCTAACTAGTAAAACCAATAGATCATGTTGAAGATCCGATCAATCAGCCCTATTACAATATGAAGCCCTAGCTAACAAAAGGATTAAACCAAACCATCATTTTGAAACATACCTGAATTGGAAATGAGCTACTTCAATAGTATCAAGGTGACAATGGCCTGAGCCAATCTACGATTCACTAATGGAACTCCTTGGTAGACCCCTAAAAAGCAAGAGAAAAGGGGTCTTACTTGTTTTAAAGATAAATCAAGGAATTCATCAGCAAACTGATTTACTTGGGCAGGAAGATTTTCCTTTTCTTCCATGGTAGATCTGCAAAACGGCACAGATGAATCAGGAAGATGAATGAGGCAGATGAATGGTTCCTTAGGGTTTTATAATTGAAACAATTACTAGGATGGTCCCTTTTCAAGATTTTTAGCCAAATTTAACCTGTATTCAAAGGATATGTTCATTTTAACCTTTTAAATAATAATCATATGCATATTTACTCCCCCATCTTTGTTAAACAAACACAAAGGACCTAAAACAAATAATGACACAAAAAACAAATGACAAAACCAACCAACTCAGCCGATTTGATCCTGTACTAAAATAAGAGGGCTGCACCATTCGGGTCCCTTTTCAGCCCATTTTCGATTCCGCTTCATTTGTATACAGTAAATGTATTGGGGTGTATATCGGCTGCTTCGCAGGGTATTCAAAAACTGTATATCAGTTTATATAAACTTGTATATCAACTCCATTTCCTATATTTCAGCTTCCATCTGCCATGTATTTGATCAAGATTGACTCGATGGCGGTTTTGGGTTTCAATCCAACTCCAACTACAAGGGAAGAGTCTCGTAGACTCAAGGCAAGTATCCCATACAAAAATAAATACAACAAAGATTAATATTCATACTTAAAGGGCGAGCCATGAATTATCTTTACAAAATTCGCAACTGTATATATAATAATATAACTTAAAAAAAGGAGTTGAAGGAAAAAAGAAAATCACCAGTTGGTCACTCAAAACAAAACTAAATATGCTAAAATCATGCTTGAGCTATAAAACTAAATATGCTAAAAGCATGCTTAGACTAAAACATATAATAGATGTATTCAAACAAACCAAAGTTCCACTTGAAGAATTGAAACTTCACAAGAGAATAAGGCAACAAACGGAGGCATAGAGAACAAAACAGAGGAAACCATGAGCTCGTTCATTCTTAACAATAACAACACATTAGAGGAAGATATGAACTAATTGAAATATTGTAAGAAAGATTCATTTTTTTCACAGTAAGGCTACAGTAGGACAAGTTAGATTTGTTTTAATTAAGAAAACACATGAGAATTATGAGCAACCAATGACAAAATGCATTCTCCATTCACGGCAAACACAAAGATTTAACTCCAATATCAAACCTAACACAAAAGATGAAAGAAAAAAATGATCAAAAACTACTAAACTTGCACTTGAACCATCAAACTATTTTAAGCAAAACGAGTAAGAGGTTCAGCTAACTTCCTCAAAATAGAACAAAATGAACCAAGATGAAACAGATGCATTCACGAGAGGGAAAGAGAAACAAACAGAAAGCTTCAGGTCTCAAACGAAATGCCAAATAAAAAAAAGTTAAAGATAAAATGAAGATTACCTTTTCCGGGAAGCAAAATGAGACGAGAACGAGTTGAAGGGAGCTATACCACCACCACCACCACAACTGAGAATCCGATGAACTCTAAGCAGTGAACGAGAAATCAAACTCAAAACTAAACTCCAAACCCCGATCGTTCAGAGTCTATCCCTATGTATTTTGTATATGACTTTGCGCACCTTGTTATCTTACGATATATTTTTTGTTTCTAATGTAAGCTAGCTTTCTTTTATTTTTTTCCCCAAAGTTATCTTTTGTTTTTCCATTTTTTTCTACAAAATTTTCCTATACTTCCACTATGTTTCTTGCCAAAAAAAAAAATTCTCAACCCTTAACAATGAGGATGAGGGGGTTTATATAGATGAGAAGATGAGGCCGAATGGGGGTGGGGGAATGGAGTAAGGCAAAGGGATGTAAATCGTACTATTTTCAACGGGTAGAGAATGGCGTCCGCCCGATTTTTGAGCGAAGGACGAAGGAAAACACAATCTTCTGGATCATGATGGGCTGCATTTTGGCTGGGTTCTGCTTCACGAAGAAGAAGATGCATTGCGGCAATTGTGTTCCGGGAATGTTTTGATCGATGATGTATTGTATTTTGTGAGAAAATTGGAAATGGGGTTGGCACGAGTCAATTGGAATGGACGCTGGCTGAAATAAAGGCCCAAAACTTTGGTTTCTAAATGGGTTGTTAGGCTATAATTACAATAGAATAATTAATAAGGAAAACTACATCATTAGACATTCTTAACAACCATATATACATATATTATCTATAGTTTAAAAATATTACTTATAATACCACTTTTTAATAATTATAGCATATAATTTTAAAAATTAAATCAGATACACAATCCCTCAAATATGATATTAGATAATTAACTTATTGTTGGAATTCTATCCTCCTGAATTCTTCAAAGGAACACATATTAACTACTTGTTTGTGTTTGCTTGACGAACTTAAAAGTAATTAATTTGAACAGCACTTTGTATTAATTGTAAATTTCAAGTAATACAAAGATTACAACTTCTTTAGCTCTTAAGGAATTATAAACTCTAACTCCTTCTAATAAAGACAAAAAACTACTCCCTAGTTTTCTATCTTTTCAATGCTTTTCAAGTACTCTAACTTGTCAAGCAAATCTACTACCTAGATTGTAAACAAGACTCTTGAAAACAATCTTTACAACTTTATCACTCAACTCGCAGCACTCAAAAGATTTTAAAAAAACTCTCTCAACCCTCTTGATCGTGTTTTGAAGCTCTCTCTTTGTAAGTGCGCAAGTTTTTTTGATCAAAATAGCTCTCTATTTATAGACCAGAAATTCAGCCAATCCTTGTATAAATCAACTTTGTATTTGTCTTCTACAAATCCTTGTTGACTTCTACTAACTCTTTTTCTCGAAACCTTATTGTACTCAAATTTGTTTTTAATAGTTTTCCTTAACCAAGTAAAACTACTATAAACAAAAACGTACATATAAGTTTCCATACGTACGCCGCCACTAGCATACCTGCTGCAATATTTCACAGGAACATGTTGCACTACCTGTTCAATTCAATTTTGCCATATTCAAAATCTCAAGATTAACAAATTCCCCCTTTTTGACTATGGCAAATAATCAGCTTGCAATTTGAATAGGTACACAATCCATCAATCAACATATAGATCACACTTTAATATCATCCTACAAGTCTGCAGGCTGCTTCCCCCTTTTGCCATTAGCCAAAAATATTGAAAACCAAGTACATAGTCATACTAGAATAGAACATGAGACAAAATCAGTAGTAACATCAAGAGTTAGACATCAAACCAAAATACATACAAAAATAGTAATGTCTACTTCAGTCTTTAACTAGTCAAAACCAAAAATTATAAGATAATGCATATGGGGATTGATTAAACAGAGGGTGCCATAGATATAGAAGAGTTTGAAGATCCCTTGGTTAGCAACCCCATGATACTTTGTAGATGCCCAGAATTTACTGCTCGTTCTTGATGTAACGCAGCCTGAGTTTGAGTGAGTTCTTCCTTAATCCTGCAGTTCTCAGCAATCAATTCCTCACGTTCCAACTTATGAGCAATCTGAACCTGTTCCATCTCTAATGAATGAGCCCTTTTTAGTGCTTCCATCTCCTTTTCTATAGAAGTAAGAGAAGCCCTCAATCGTTGAGTTTTCACATCAACCCTTTTAGGTGTACCAGGCATGTTCATGTAGTCCACCTTCCCCATGACATCAGAAATGGTTTGAATCTGCCAGTTCTTTACAGGCACACCAAAATGTTCAAATACTTGACCTAACCAAAATCCATAAGCCAAACCCCTTTTCTTTTTATCAAGCTTGGACAAACTATGTATATGACTCATTATTAGGATCGGCAACTTTATTTGAGTCCTAGACAATAGTAAGTCCATAAGAGTAAGATCCAAGTAACATGCTTCAGTTCTTTTTTGCTTTCTTGGCAGAAGAATTTTGTGAACTACATTAAACAACATCTGATGTAAAGGTATCATACAGCCCTTGTCAACACTAGAATATACAGATAGAGTTGGATCATTTGAGAATCGCCTACATATGTCAAGTTGAGAGGTGTTTCCTTCTAAAGGAGGCCAATCCTTCTTAACATAGTGACCCCATCCCCTAATAGGTATCCCTAGTATTGAAGATAAAGTTTCAGCAGTAAGTGTAAAAGTAATACCACAAACTGTACTGGTAATTGAAGACGCAGTTCCTGTTGCTTTGATATAAAATTCTCTGGTTTCTACTCTACCCATCTTACGCCTAAAGGATCCTTGGAGCATCAGTTCTGTCCATCCTTGATCTTGTAAGATGGTTACTAACTCATCCATCTCACCACCCCCAAAACCAGAAATTACTCTCCCCCTAATCACACTCCTCTTCTTAAAGGCTACAACTCTTGCAGAGTAACCACTATCATATGAAACATGAGATTTCGATTTGGATGAAATTTTTTTCTTTTTGTGAATATTCACTGTATCTGTGACAAAGGTTAAGGATGATGGAGACTTACGTTTTCTTGTGCGAATTTTCTTAGCAGTCTGAGCCAAAATTTCTGCATCCCTAGTACGTTGTACAGATCTAGTTACGCGTACTGGTTCCTTTGCTGGTAGGAAAGTGGTAGAATCTTCTTGAATTTCTGGGAGAGACGTAGCAAGAGTCTTACAAGAAGATGATCTTTGTTTGGAACACGTTCTGATTTGGGAAAGCATTTCAAGCAAAGTGATATTGTCATCATCAGAACTATTTTTTTGGTCCTGTGATTCTTGGTCCTGTGACGAAAACATTTGTTCCCCCTCACTTTTTGCACTCATATTATCTTTTTCTAACCCTTGACTTCTCTCTTCCCCCTGAACTAATGCTTCTTCCATAAGAGACCATCGAGTTATGCCGGTCGAATCAATGTAGAGAATGGCTGGTAGGGCGTGTAGGCTTTCTTGAGTATCAAAGGAAATTATGGCTAGTGAAAGATTGTAGGACATGGCCATTTTTCTCAACAACACAATGTGGATTCTGGGATTTCAAGGGTTTGAGAGAGAGTGAGGACAATCGGAGAAGAAAGAGAAAAAGGGGAGTGTTTAGGGAAGTGTAAGGGTTTTACTGAGAATGGGAACAGGTATGACTTGAAAGGTTTTCTGCAGGTTTTGAATTGGCGGTTGTGATGATGATTTATTTATTAAAATTATTTTTCATTTAAATAAAGGAACGGAATCCAATGCATTTGTCTTATAATTTTTGTCTATCTTAGTTAAGAAGAGTAGACATACCTTTTAAGCATGCATAAATGATTTTGAGTGTCCAATTCCTTCAGCTTCTATTTGCTTAATTTGTCTTCATCATTCCTAGCTCCAACCTGTTCCTTTCAAAGTGTTCCCTTGCTAATGCCTTTGTAAAGATGTCCGCGATTTGTTCTTCCGTAGTACAAAAGTTCATAGAGATTAAACCATTTTCCACATTGTCTCTAAGAAAGTGATGACGAATGTCAATGTGTTTAGAACTCTTATGTTGCACCAGATTTTTTGCAATGTTGATAGCACTAGTATTATCGCAGAAAATTGGAACTTGTTCAATTTTGAGACCGAAATCACTAAGTTGTTGCTTAATCCACAGAAGTTTGGCGCAACATGACGTAGCTGCTATGTACTCAGCCTCAGCAGTGGATAGTGCAACTGAGTTTTGTTTCTTTGATCCCCATGAGATAAGACACGATCCTAGAAAGTGAGCCATTCCTGTAGTGCTTTTTCTATCACCCAAGTATCCAGCATAGTCAGCGTCCGCATACCCAACTAAATCAAAGTTGCTTCCTTTTGGGTACCAAAGTCCTAAATCAGAGGTTCCTTTTAAATATCTGAGGATTCTCTTGACTGCTTGAATATGTGATTCTTTAGGATTAGTTTGAAAGCGAGCACATAATCCTACACTAAACACAATATAAGGTCGACTAGCAGTAAGATACAAAAGGGAGCCAATCATGCCTCTATACAGTTTTTGTTCAACAGCAGAACATGTTCCTTCAAGGTCCAACTTAGTGGCAGGGGCTATTGGAGTATCAATTGGTTTAGCATCGTCCATTTTGAACCCCTTAAGCAATTCTTTTACATATTTTTGTTGATGAATCCATGTACCTCCAGGTGTTTGTTTTATTTGAAGCCCAAGAAAGTAGTTTAATTCACCCATCATACTCATTTCAAACTCATTGCTCATAAGATTTGCAAATTATTTTGTGAGACTCTTATTTGTAGCTCCAAATATGATATCGTCAACATAGATTTGCACGATCAGGAGACCATTTTCTTTATTCTTGAAGAAGAGTGTATTATCAATTTTTCCTCTTGAATATCCATGACTTAAAAGGAATTTTGACAATCTATCATACCATGCCCTTGGAGCTTGTTTTAACCCATAGAGAGCTTTGTCAAGCTTATAGACATGATCAGGGAAGTCATTATTCTCGAAGCCAGGGGGTTGTTTAACAAACACTTCTTCTTGTAATAGCCCATTCAAAAAAGCACTTTTGACATCCATCTGATACAATGTGAACTCCATGTGAGATGCGAAAGCTATAAGCAATCTGATTGCTTCTATTCTTGCCACGGGTGAAAAAGTTTCATCATAATCTATCCCTTCTTCTTGATTATATCCTTGAAAAACTAACCTAGCTTTGTTTCTGATTATGGTACCATGTTCATCTAACTTGTTCCTAAACACCCATTTAGTTCCAATTATAGTTCTGTTTGAGGGCTTAGGTACTAGATGCCATACTTTACTTCTTTCAAATTGATGTAATTCTTCTTCCATGGCTATAATCCAATCTGCATCTTGAAGAGCTTCACTTATTTTCTTTGGTTCTACCATGGATAGGAATGCACTATGCGCGTAGTGATTCTTCATTCTTGATCGAGTGGTAATTCCTGAAGAAAGATCAGTGAGCAGGTTTTCCAATGGGTGTGATCCTTGGTATTTGTACTCTTTTAGGATAGGAGTTGATCTTTCTTGTTCTTCATTATCATCTGATTGATTTTCATCTGTATCAACTCTTTCATCAGAATTCACTTGAGTTTCAGTTTCTTCTCTGTTTGTTGTGTCAGAGGAACCAGTTTCTTGGACCTGTTCCTGTTCAGAGACAGCATGTTCTTCAGTTGATGTGTTACTGAACACCACATCTTCTTTTGACATAGTGCTGCTTTCATCGAAAATAACATGAACACTCTCTTCGACACACATAGTTCTTTTGTTGAGTACCCTATAGGCTTTACTATGTGTGGAATATCCAAGAAAAATTCCATTGTCACTTCTAGCATCAAATTTTCCAAGCAGATTTTTTCCATTGTTATGAATGAAGCACTTGCATTCAAACACTCTAAGATGAGATATGTTGGGCTTTCTCCCTTTCAATAATTCATATGGAGTTTTTTCTAACAAGGGTCTGGTCATGCAACGATTTATGGTGTAGCAAGCAGTGTTTATTGCTTCTGCCCAGAATTGGTTTGCAATTTTGCTTGCGATCATCATAGTTGTAGCCATTTCTTGAAGAGTTCTGTTCTTTCTCTCCACCACACCGTTTTGCTGAGGTGTTCTAGGGGCAGAGAAGTTATGATCAACCCCATGATGGTCACAATATTGTGCAAACTTTGAATTTTCAAATTCAGTTCCATCATCTGATCTGATTGCCTTTAGTTGTTTCCCATATTTTCTTTGAATTTTTCTCATTAGTGAACAGAAATCTTCAAATGCATCATCTTTTGCTGCAAGGAATAGTGTCCAGGTGTACCTAGTGTAATCATCTACTAAGACAAACACATATCTTTTTTCCCCTCGACTTTGAACCCTCATTGGTCCACATAAATCCATGTGAATTAGTTCTAAGGAACAAGTTGAGCTTACCATCTGTTTGGACTTAAATGATGATTTTATCTGTTTTCCTAGAGTACATGCTTCACAAACCTTATCCTCCTTGAATTTATTTTTAGGCAGTCCTATAACTAAATCCTTGGTGATAAGTTTGTTTAATTGAACTTGGCTAGCATGACCCAACCGTTTATGCCACAACAAGGGATCTTTTTCCAACACGCTTAAACACACTAGATTTGTGTCAGAGATAGTTGAGGTTTCTACGGTGTAGACATGTTTATCTCTTTTTCCTGTTAACACTAATTTTTGTGTGTTTAGTTTATTACTTCAACACCAGTGGATAGAAAGATTACCTTGTTACCTTTATCACACAATTGAGATATGCTGAGTAAATTGTGTCTAAGTCCTTCCACATAGTATACTTTATCAATTGAATGTTCATCAGTTCTTCCAATCTTTCCACAACCTTTGATTTGACCCTTTTTTCCACCACCAAAAGCAACCATACCTCCTTTTCCTTCTTCTAGTGAGAGAAACAATGTCTTATTCCCTGTCATGTGTCTTGAGCAAGCACTGTCCATGTACCACTGCTGCTTGCTTTCTCTCACTTCTTCCTGAAAAATTAGAGGTTGGATTTAGGAACCCAGATTAGCTTGGGATTTTTGTTTTGATCAAATGGGTGAATCAGATTTCTACGAGCTCAGTTGGGCAGACTGTTTTTTCTGGGTATGTACCTGTTCCTCTGAACAGTTTTATAGGTTCTAGTTGAGTTGTTTTCTTCAGTGGCTATTTTGTTTTTGGGACAGTATTGTTTAGAGTGACCAGAGTTGCCACATACGATACAAAACATAGGATTTCCATTTATGGGCTGTTCATATCCTATTCCGGTTTTGATGTTCCTATTGTTGTTTCCTAGATGAGTTACTATCATAGAGGATTTTGTCCATTTGTTAGCTCTTTCCAGATCACTTCTTACTCTAGTCAATTCAAGATTTATCCTTTTACAATTTTCCTTTTCCAACTTTAAAGGTTTTTTTAGGCTGTCAACCTCAAGCTTTTGGTCAGGCAGCTCACCCTCTTTTCCTTTGCCTAGAACTTTTAATTTTGAATTCTTAGTTCTTAGTTCCAGATTTTGGGTTTCAAGTTGCTTGATTTTTTCTTGAAGGTCGAGTTTGTTATTATTGAGATCAATATGCTCAAAGTTTAAGCTGGATAGGGAAGCAAGTAGTTGGCTCTTGGTGTTCACAAGTTCTTGAATTGTGTCTATGGATGTAAGCAATAGGAGTGAAAGCTTTTTCTTGGAGAACTTTGCTAGCTTATCCTTTAGGTTAAGAAGGTTTACCTCAGTTTCTTCAGAGTCTGATTCAGTTTCAGCGTCTGATTCTTCTATTGCCATCAAGGCAAGGTCTTCAACATCCTCATACATGTCCGAGGAACCTGTTCCCCAGGCTGCATACATTGCTTGTTCCTTTTCTTTGGTTTTCTTTTTGTTGAGGAGTTCCTTCCTTTCTTTTTCAGCATTTTCCTTTTTCCATTCCAATTCGCACATTGGGCAGTCCTTTATTTGATGATCTGTCTTACCACACTTAAAACAACCTCCATTTTGTGATCGTTCAGAATTTTTTTCTTTAAAGGGTGGTGATTTCTTGGTAGAGTTTAACCCCCTTTTAAAGAGTTTCTTGAAGTTCCTACTTATCAAAGCTAGATCATCGTCATCTATGTCTGATTCGTCACTTTCAGTTGCTTTAAGACCAAGAACTTTTTCTTTATTTCCTTCACTTCTTTTGTCAACATTCATCTCATAGGTCTTGAGATTCCCAACTAATTCATCTAAAGACATAGTAGTTAGGTCCTTAGCTTCTCTAATGGCAGTGACTTTGATTTCCCAAGACCTAGGCAAAATCCTAAGTACTTTGTCAACCTGTTCCTCAGTAGTATGTACTTTGCCTAATGAGATTAGTTCGTTTACCACAGTGGTGAATCTTGTGATCATATCTTGAAGAGATTCTCCAGATTTCATCTTAAAGGCTTCATATTTTGAACACAAACTAGTAATCCTGAATTTTCGGACTTGAGTAGTACCTTCATGAGCATTTTGTAAGGTATCCCATATTTGTTAAGCAGAGGTACAACTTGAGATACGGTTAAATTCATCAGGTCCTAATCCACACACAAGAATACACTTAGCTTTTGCATTCTTTCCTAGAATCTTATAATCTACTTCATTATATGTATCTGCGGGTTTAGGTATTTTATTTCCTTCACTATCAGTGATGGTAGGAATTTGTGGTCCCTTAGTAATCCTTACCCATAATTCGTAGTCTTCAGCTTGAATGAAGTCTTCCATCCTTGCCTTCCACCATGAGTAGTATTGTCCGTTAAATAGTGGAGGTCTGTTGATGTGTTGCCCCTTACCGTGTCTGAGTGGAGGTGCAGAACTCATGTTGATCTTATCTTGAGTTGTTAGACTCTCTAAAGATAACCTTGCTCTGATACCACTTGTTGGAATTCTACCCTCCTGAATTCTTCAAAGGAACACGTATTAACTACTTGTTTGTGTTTGCTTAAAGAACTTAAAAGTAATTAATTTGAACAGCACTTTGTATTAATTGTAAATTTCAAGTAATACAAAGATTACAACTTCTTTAGCTCTTAAGGAATTATAAACTCTAACTCCTTCTAATCAAGACAAAAAACTACTCCCTAGTTTTCTATCTTTTCAATGCTTTTCAAGTACTCTAACTTGTCAAGCAAATCTACTACCTAGATTGTAAACAAGACCTCTTGAAAACAATCTTTACAACTTTGTTTTGAAGCTCTCTCTTTGTAAGTGCGCAAGTTTTTTTGATCAAAATAGCTCTCTATTTATAGACCAGAAATTCAGCCAATCCTTGTATAAATCAACTTTGTATTTGTCTTCTACAAATCCTTGTTGACTTCTACTAACTCTTTTTCTCAAAACCTTATTGTACTCAAATTTGTTTTTAATAGTTTTCCTTAACCAAGTAAAACTACTATAAACAAAAACGTACATATAAGTTTCCATACGTACGCCGCCACTAGCATACCTGCTGCAATATTTCACACGAACATGTTGCACTACCTGTTCAATTCAATTTTGCCATATTCAAAATCTCAAGATTAACACTTAGAATTTAAACTCCTTAATTAAAAGTACATGCATTATCAATTCAACCTCCCCCACCCACCATTTTTTCTCTCTTCCTTCATTTTCTCAACATACAAATTCTTCATAATATCTATCAAAAACTATTTTGGTTTATTTTTTTTTAAAAAAAAAAATTAAAAGTCTCCCTTCATTTTCGTTGCAGGATGCATGCACAACCACAACCACGGTATTATGCCGATCGGAAATCATGCTTTGGGCACACGATACTAAATACTAAGAACAGAACTCATGCCTATTTTGGTTAGCATCGTAACCATGATGCATTCGCTATTGAAGCAGACTCCCTGTGGCTTCTTAACAAATACTGAAAATTGGAGAAATCCTCTGTAACTTATTTCAAGTCCCTTTATTGCGTTACCGAAAATAGTCTTCTTAGCAGTGTAATAGTTTAGGAACGACCCTTTGAAATTAATGAATACATGTATATCATTTTTAATTCAAATTAATAGCGCGTATCTCAATTTGTAAAACGGTTGGATACACATATCTCACCTTTTACGATAAATATATCTCTCAATCATAATTTGTTTCTGAAATTTGTGTTTCATTTGCATTTTATATTTTTGGATCCACATAATCATACATATATACTTATTATGTATCTGAGATACATGTTTTTTAATATAATAAATGAAATTAATGCTTGATACATCAAATTGATACTAGATACGTGAAATTAAAACATGACACATATAACACATACACGAAAATAATACTAGATACTTCTACGAGACATAAGAATCTACTTATATAATGCTTAGTATAGTATTTAGTTTGTTAGATACATCATATATTAATAATAGATACATCAAATAAATAAATTTATTATCATAAGAGTATTAAATGAAATTAATCAAATTACATTACCAAGATATACATGCTTTTGTTTAAGACTAATAATACAATGAATTAATTATTTCAAAGGATAATTTTGGAATAATAATTTGAAATTAATTAGATATAGATACACTCGTTGATTTTCGCCTTATAATAAGGTATTTGATTGATTTAAATTTTCAGAATTAATTATTTATGTATTATGAAAATCGTTAATTACTCATCTAATTGAGGAAATCGGTTAAAACCTATTGATTTACACAAATAAAATATGTATCTCAATTTAGAATTTGGTACATACATGTATCTCCGGATCCAATCTCATGTATCCTTACTTCTAAGTATGAAAATATGTTAGAGGAAGTAATATTTGAAACTATCGGGAATATTAGTAATTAGAACCTAAACTAGTGGGATTTATGTAGTTTCTCAATTAATAATTTAGCTAAACGAATTAAAGACGTAACCAAAATAATTGATTTTCGAAGATTCGACTAGGATTCAAATAGGACGAATTAATATTAATTAATTAACGAGCTTTTTAATCTTAACGAAATAAAATGATAAACCTAATTCTAATATAATGATTCAAAAAATATAACCATATTTTAAGCTAAACTAATTTAATAAAATTCTTACTAAAATTAAAATCTTTTTTAGATGATTTTTCAAAATATTTATAAAATATATTAATTATATACAAAAATTACATAAAACCTATATATTAGTAAAACAATTATATAAATGACAAAATTACCTTAAAATAACTTGAAAGATATTATGAATATCGTTCAAAATTCAAGAAGATCGATGAATCAATTTCTATTGGGGAGGATCGAAATTGGGTGTCAACACTGCCAATGGGCTGATTTGTCTTTGCAATCACGAATGGGAGATGTATATATGGAATCTGAAAGAGGGTCGATTTTTTTTCTCGCACACCACTCTAGGCAGTCTTGCAGCGTCTGCAATACTTCAGCCTACTTACACCCACAGAATAGACTAAGTATAGAAATACTTAAGCAGCAACGTCAAACAATAAACAGGCAGCGTTTACAGGAACAAGTCCCAACCTTTATTAATCAAATATTAATACAAAGGAAGGCTTCACGAATTAGTCTAAGGCTAGAACACTCTCCCTTTTGCCTTAGACGAATTTCCACCTTAAATCAGAATTTCTGCACAATGGCAGTTACAAGCGGTTACATGCGGCAGTTACAAACGACACCTGTCCGACACATGTCAGCCCAGGGTTCAAACTAACTTTCCAACAGCTATTTTTCTAACAGATAGAATCTAATTCAAATTACATTCTTATCTACACGAAATACTAATATTCTAACACTTAGAATATTTCAGGCTTCTTCCAACACTTAGAATAATCCTGCCAGCTTCCAACACTTAGAATATTTCAGCTGTCTTCCACACTTAGTTTTATTTCAGCAATTTCGGGTGAACTGCCTTTGTCTTTGACATTGCCAAGTCTTCACAGCCTTGCTTCATTAAGCCAACATGCTGTCTTGCCAACGCCCTTAGCCCGCACGTAAGCCATGCCCGTTCAAGCTGCCTTGCCAACACCCAAGCACCTTGAACTTGTGTTGCACTGTTTTGCCATCATCCATGCCAAGACCAATGCCCAAGTCCTTGGCATGTCTGCGCGTAGTTAGATCAAGTAGATTGCGGGTCTAACAGACCACCCGCACCACTTGAACTCGATGTCCTCATCGAGACTGTTTTGAGATAGTCATCGATTTGAGCATCAAACTGCCATAAGTCTTTTGCTTTCTCCCAAACAGCATCTGCTGCACTCTTGCCTTTCCAGTGAACCAAGAACTCAGTCTTAGTATTCTTCTTACTTGTGCCCAAAACCCGGTGATCAAGGATCTTCTCAATTTCAGCATCATACTGTGTAGGTACTGATGGAGGAGCCCTCTTTGATCTGTTTCTGTCCGGATCATCTTCATCTGCAAAGTAAGGTTTCAAGAAACTCACATGGAAGGTGGGGTGAACTTTCAACCTTTCTGGCAGCTTCAACCTATAAGCAACTTCGCCCACTCTTTTTACCACTTCGAATGGACCATCATACTTCGGAATCAAACCCCGATGTCTGGTCTTACTTACAATCTGTTTCCAGATTTGTGGGGTTAGTTTCAGCAACACCTTGTCACCCACATTGAACTCCACAGAGCGACGATGTTGGTCAGCATATTTCTTCATGCGCCGCTGAGCCTTGCGCAAGCTATCTTGTGCCTCAGATAACATTTCAAACCTGTCCCTTGCAACCCTGTATGCTGCTGGACACTTTCCCTGATTTTTAGATTTGGCAACATCCAATGGTGTCATAGGCTGTTTGCCTAAGACAATTTCAAAAGGGCTCATTTCTGTTGCAGACGACTTGTGCAGATTATAGCAAAACTGCGCAGTGTCTAACAATGCCACCCAATTCCGTTGACTTGCTGTCACATAGTGCCTCAAGTATTCTTCCAACAAATGATTAATCCTTTCCGTCTGTCCATCTGTTTGTGGGTGATTTGCAGTAGAAAACTTTAATTCGGTTCCCATCATATTGAATAATGCAGTCCAAAATCTACCAGTGAACCTTGTGTCTCTATCACTCACAATGTCAGCCGGAACACCAAAATACTTAACCACGTGTTTGTAGAATAACTCAGCAGCAACTTCAGATGAGCATAATTCAGGAGCAGCAATAAAAACAGAATATTTTGAAAACCTGTCAACTACCACCATGATAGATGCTTTGCCATCTACTTTAGGGAATCCAGAAATGAAATCCATGCTTACTGATAGCCATGGCCTTTCAGGAATAGGCAAAGGTTGCAGTAAACCTGCTTCCTTCTTACGTTCAGTCTTGTCCACTTGACAAACATGACAAGTCTTGACATATGCCTCTATATCATCTTCCATTTTTGGCCAAAAATAAACACGAGACAGTAAGGCTAACATCCTTTCAACACCGGGATGTCCAGCCCAAGCAGAGTCATGCGCCTCTTTCATTAAGTCTTTGCGCAACCCGCCCTGATTTGGTACTACGATTCTCCCCCTTTAAAATAGAGCAGATCGTCCTCGATCCAATACCGTCTCATTGTGCCATCTTGCACTTGACCCATCCATTTAACATACAATGAATCATTTGCAGCACACAGCCTGATTCTATCATAGAAATCAGTTTCCAGTTTTGAAATTGAATATACTGCAACAAACACTTCTTTTCTACTCAGCGCATCCGCAACTTGGTTGTGTTTTCCTGGTTTATGTTCCCACATGAAATCATATTCTGCCAGGAATTCTTGCCACCGTGCTTGTTTAGGACTTAACTTTTTCTGTGTCTTGAAAAATGTATTTGCTACATTATCAGTTCTTACCACAAATCGGGTGCCTAAGAGGTAGACTCTCCAAACCTGCAAACAGTGTACCACCGCAACCATTTCTTTTTCATGTGTTGAGTATCTCTGTTCAGCATCATTCAATTTTCTACTTTCAAAGGCCACTGGATGACCTTCCTGCACTAATACACCACCAATTGCTTTGTCTGACGCATCGGTGTGCACTTCAAATGGTAACTCAAAATCAGGCAATTTGAGTATAGGTTCAGATGCGATAGCATTCTTCAAATTCTGAAAAGCTTCATCACACCGTTCAGACCAAACCCATTTCTTATCCTTCTTTAACAAATCTGTCAAAGCCGCTGCCTTCTTTGAGTAACCAGCAATAAACTTTCTGTAATAGTTAGCCAAGCCAAGAAACGACCTCAAATCCTTCACATGACGAGGTGCCTGCCAATCTACAATGGCTTGCACTTTCTTTGGATCCATTCGAACTTGGTTTTTACTAACAAGATGCCCCAAAAACTTTATCTCTTGTTGAGCAAATTCACACTTTTCCATCTTGACATAAAGCGTGTATTTCCTCAATTGAGACAAAACCAAACTTAGGTGATTAACATGTTCTTCCAATGTTCGACTATAAATGACTATATCATCTAAATAAACAACAACAAAGTCATCAAGATAGTCAAACAGTACATTGTTCATTAAGTTGCAAAACGTTGCCGGGGCATTAGTCAACCCAAACGGCATTACAAGGAATTCATAGGAACCATATCTAGTTACACATGTTGTCTTTGGTTCATCACCCTCTGCTATCCTAACCTGCCAATAACCTGCCCTCAAATCAAGTTTTGTGAACCAGCATGCCTTGCTTAACCTGTCCATCAAATCTTGCACCAACGGAACCGGATACTTGTTTTTTATTGTTGCCTTGTTTAGCGCCCGGTAGTCTACACACATTCTCATTGTTCCATCCTGTTTCTTTTGAAATAGAACAGGAGCACCATATGGAGCCTTAGACGGCTGAATCAACCCAGCATCCAGCAATTCATTCAATTGTTTGCGTAGTTCAACCAATTCCTTAGGAGCCATACGATAAGGGGCCTGTGCAGGAGCAACCGTACCAGGCAGCAACTCAATCTTATGATCAATATCCCTCCTTGGTGGTAATTTCTTTGGTAATTCAGGCGGCATAACATCAGCATACTGTTTAAGTAACTCAGCAACACAATCAGGCACTTCCATCTTCACATCAGGTTTCACTTCGACCAAGGCAGCAAGTATGGTGTCTTCACCTTTCTTCAGCCCTTTGTCGATTGACATAGCAGACAACAACATTTCCTTGTCTTTCTTTTTTGCAACTTTATTAATGTCCCCAAACAGATGAACACCTTTGAGAAAACCAGCATTGCTTCCATTCATAACCATCACTCCATCTAAGTTAGGAAACGGAACAAACTGAAATTTCCTTAGGAAATCAATCCCAAGTATGATTTCAAAGTCACCAAGCGGCATCACCATCAAATTGTGTTTTCCTACCCAACTTCCAGTTGACATAGACACACCATAAGCCATGCCCACAATGGCTTGTGCCTTAGCATTGACTGTTTTGACGTAGGAAGGGCTTTTAGACAACTTCAGCCCCAATTTTGTAGCAATCTTCACATCTACAAACGTGTGTGTGGCCCCTGTATCAACCATTGCCATCACACATTGTTCTTTCACTTTCATTTCTATATGAATTAAGGAAGCATGAGGATTCGAAGCATTAGAAATCTCCCCAACATTATTGATTCCCATAATGTGATTAAAGGACAATCCCAATGGGTTTGCCATTGCAGCCACGATTTCTTCATCCTCCTCCCTTTGATTCACATTACCAGCAAGCAAAGCATTCACTTTTTCCCGGTTTGGACAAGATTTGGCCAAATGAGGACCACCACAAGTCCAACAGCCCTTCGAATTTCCATCTTTATTCTTTGGCTTGTCTTTCCCATCTTTCATTTGCGCCTTTCCTTTATCATTTGTATTGTCTCTACGACTTTCCTTTCTCCATTCCCCTTTCTTCTCATTCTTTTTCTTAGTCTTTGAAGTGGAGGGGGCGTCTGTCGAAGGACGAGTCGTCCGGAAATCTACTAGCGAATCGGCGGCAGCAATAGCCCCGGGCAGATCTTTAACATTCTGCCTTCGTAGTTCGTTCTGAGCCCAGCCTTGCATGCCCGAAATGAAGTTGTGAAGTTTATCCTCATCAGACATATTTTGTATGTCTAACATCACAGAGGTAAATTCTTTTATGTAGTCCCTCACTGAACCCGTCTGCCTTAACCTTTTCAATTTATCCCTTGCAAGCCAAGATGCATTGCTAGGAAGAAATTGATCGCGCATTTCTTTTATAAGCTTATCCCATGTATCAATTCTAGGACGGCCAGCACTCACGTCGTCTGCATTTCGAGTCCTCCACCAAAGTTTTGCATCACCCGACAAGTACATTGTGGTAATGTTCAACTTATCAGCGTCCGGCACCCTTGCAGCGGTAAAATACTGCTCCATGTCCCAGATGAAATTTTCCAGTTCTTTAGCACTCCTTGCGCCACTAAAGGCCTTAGGGTCTGGAATCTTTACCTTAGACGATTCAACACGAGTTGAACTTAACGTGGCCACAGCCCGACACAAAACGACGAGTTCTGCACGAAGGTTCTCATTTTCCTTCTGCAGTCCCTCTAGTTTCTGCGTAGTTGTGGCACGAAAGTCCAAGATTTCAGTAATGTGGTTATCAACATTCTGTCGATAGCCACCAATTTCTCCCTGAACTTTCTCAGCGTCCACTCTCAACTCAATGATTTGTGTGAATAAATCCACAAACGTAGGGTCTGCCAAAATGTCTTCAGTATACCCGACGAAGGATTCAATTTTTCGTGCCAAGTCCCATAGTTCTGCATTTTTCACCATTGTTTAACCGTGCTCTGATACCAATTGAAAGAGGGTCGATTTTTTTTCTCGCACACCACTCTAGGCAGTCTTGCAGCGTCTGCAATACTTCAGCCTACTTACACCCACAGAATAGACTAAGTATAGAAATACTTAAGCAGCAACGTCAAACAATAAACAGGCAGCGTTTACAGGAACAAGTCCCAACCTTTATTAATCAAATATTAATACAAAGGAAGGCTTCACGAATTAGTCTAAGGCTAGAACACTCTCCCTTTTGCCTTAGACGAATTTCCACCTTAAATCAGAATTTCTGCACAATGGCAGTTACAAGCGGTTACATGCGGCAGTTACAAACGACACCTGTCCGACACATGTCAGCCCAGGGTTCAAACTAACTTTCCAACAGCTATTTTTCTAACAGATAGAATCTAATTCAAATTACATTCTTATCTACACGAAATACTAATATTCTAACACTTAGAATATTTCAGGCTTCTTCCAACACTTAGAATAATCCTGCCAGCTTCCAACACTTAGAATATTTCAGCTGTCTTCCACACTTAGTTTTATTTCAGCAATTTCGGGTGAACTGCCTTTGCCTTTGACATTGCCAAGTCTTCACAGCCTTGCTTCATTAAGCCAACATGCTGTCTTGCCAACGCCCTTAGCCCGCACGTAAGCCATGCCCGTTCAAGCTGCCTTGCCAACACCCAAGCACCTTGAACTTGTGTTGCACTGTTTTGCCATCATCCATGCCAAGACCAATGCCCAAGTCCTTGGCATGTCTGCGCGTAGTTAGATCAAGTAGATTGCGGGTCTAACAGAATCCCACCATTAACAAGTCAATGAAATTAGTCAATTCTCCTTAGGGTGCCTATTTTTATACTAAATATGGTTTTGGATACGATGACTCATGTGACGATTATAAAGATCTATTTATTGATCATTATCATAATTTTTTAAATGATGAGGTATCCAACATGGCGATTGTCGTCAATATTTATGGATTGAGAACTGAATTCTTGGAAAACACTCCATGACCAGCTTCAGGGGAATTTTCTTATAAATCATTCCGATAATTTTGTCATTGGGAAGCTTTATTGGATTGCATGTACGGGTATTGATGATGATGATGCACGCAACATCATTTCTTTTGATGTAGCAAACAATACATGGGGAAGCTTGGAGATTTCCATTTGTGGAGAAGACAATTGTAATATCAAACTGTGAGTGGTGGAAAATGACCTATCTTTGCTTTATACTTGTCATATATGTACTACTATTTCTGATGTTTGGATTTTGAAAGACCGTAAAGGTATATGTCATGGTCAAAATCGTTTACTAATGCATGCCCTAAATGTAGTGTGTTATATATGTTTTCTTCACCCAATTTCACATTTTCTATACACTTTCGCCAGACAAATAAGGGGGACAATACACTTTCGATCGGCAATTGATCATGTTATTTGATAGTTCAACTAAAAAACTAGATCATATTGTTGTTTTTGGGGGATACAATCCTGCAGAAAGCATTGCTAATCCCCTAAAGATACCCGTCAAGAATTCTTCTTTCTTTTGTTGGTATGTTCCTTTTGCACTTCTTTTTTCTGTCAAATATAGGACGAGACGTTAAATATGTTATTTTTCTTGTAGTTATTGTAAGCATTTCTCCTTATTATTAAACTAGTTTACAGATACGTGTGTTGCTCGTAGTCCTTTATCGTCGATTATTATAGTACTGTTTGTATTCTACAGCAATAAATCATTAACAACATAAATGTTTCGAAAGAATTGTTTTGAATTATTGATTGTTCAAAATTGTACAAAGATAATTTATCATCAGAGATAGATCTCAATTTAGAAATATGTTGATGCGATCTGCTATATCTTTCACCAATGTCATGTGAGTGTGTATATAGCATTCTTCAATCCTTGTGTAGGTAGAAGGATAGTTTCGAATGATAGTTAAGTTGAGGAATGCACATTAAAGAAGTTAAAAGGAATCCACATAAGCAAAGAAGACATATCAAATAACAAGAAGAGTATATAGCATACCAGTCAGGGTTCCGATACAACCTCATATCATCACTACAAATAAACTTATTGTATATCCACACATTGAGACACAATAACAATAAAACAGTATGCTAAAATTAGTATTCTGATGAACTAGTAGGTGAACTTTTAAAGTTTTATGTACTAAAACTGTAAAAAGATATTTACACAAGTATCTCACTTATAAGGTAATAATTATACAAGTATATGTGATAAGTAGATCCACATCTTGTTGATTATAATAAATGACATTATTTTCTCACTTTGTAACCTAATTTTATAAAGGAAAAAAATAGTACCCCTAAACTATGACCTAAATCCCAAAGACACACCTTAACTAACCTAAGCTCCTATTACCCCCCCCCCCCTCCCCAAACCCCTTTTTTGTACTTTTATGCAACTTTTAGCTTATGTGGAATTCAAATATCTCTCAAGCGCCCCAATTGTGTGGAGTCACAGATTGGGCCACATATTACAAAAGGTGTACAAAATTATAAAAAAAAAAATTAGGGGGTAATAGGACCTTAGTTTAGTTAAGGTACGTCTGTGAGGTTTCAAATATAGTCTGGGGGGTTCATAGTCTAGGGTACTTGTGCATTATCTTTTATAATAAATGATATTTACACAAGTATGTCAAATATGGGTAAGTTCAAGTTCTTTTATTTTGTGCATATGCATATATTGAAGTTTTGTTTCCTTAATCTCATATTCTCATTCAAATTGTTAGAACTTTCATCACATGTTTGTCAGAATAAAACTAAATTCGGTAATTAATTCACCAAAGAAATAAAAAGAAAAAAAATTGTCACAAAGAGAAATTAACAGTTTAAGACAACAATTTATGTCATTTAGCTTGAACTTTGAAAAACAATATACTACAATCTACTACTCCATAACTTTTATTACATGTAAATAGTGACAGCATAAAAAGGAGGAACGCTTATAAGGTTACATATAATACAAGAAAATATGATTAGAGATTCATATGCGTATTCATCGTTTACTTTAATGGTTGTTGTGTCATCATATGTACATGGTTGCATGACCACCAACACTTCAACAATAACAATATATCTAGTGTAGTTCCAAAAGCGAAGGTGTGAGAAGTATATAATGTTCACAGACCTTATCTGAGATTTTTTTATTGATAGCCCCTACAGTAGAAATGTACATCAACTTAAAATTTCATCCTCTAGAGACTTACAACAATTAAATCAGACTGTTGAGTACTCATACAACTTCTCACTATTAGAGTAAACTATAAATGCTACATTCACATAGCCTGCAATAGCTCAATATTGAACTTGAGCTACAATACTCGTAGAACTTCCCATTATGGGAGTTGTACTCTTTGTTATTACGTGATAAATTGAAATTATTATTTACGAATTTTCAGGATTTGAGATTAAAGAGAGCCATGATATTTGAAACAAACAAGAATTGAAATCATGAATTCACATGAGTATCTCCATTATAATTTCTTCAAAAAAATATTGATATTGTTTTTAAAGAAAAATTCAACTTCAAATTTTAATTTTTTTCTCACCCCTACCCTCGAACCCCCGCCACTACCACCACAAAAAAATATTAAGTTTATCTTTAAAAAATATTTTCAATTTTAAAATTTCATTTTTTAGCCACTACACTCGATCCCCCTACCCACACACACCCTACCACCCCCGTCCCAAAAAAATTAAGTTTGTTTTTAAAAAATATTTTAAACTTTAAAATTTAATTTTTTTCACCCCTACCCTCGAATGATTTTTTAAAGAAATTCAAGTTCTAATTTTAATTTTTTTACCCACCCTCGAACCCCCACCATCAACACCACACCACGAAAAAAAATAGTAAGTTTGTTTTTAAAGAAAAATAAACTTCAAAAAATATTTTCTAATCTAGTAAAAACTAAAAGATATTTCTCAAGAACATTTTTCATTTCAAAAACCAAAAAAAAAAAACAATATATTTGGAAAATCTTTTCTACTCACCAACCAAACATGAGAAAATAAGTATGATATCTACTTGTTTTCTTGTAAAATATTTTACTTCATACCAAACACACTCTTAGTTTAGCTTTGTATCACTCTTATACAAAATATATAACATATACAATGAGAAAAACACAACATTGTTTGTTTTCGGTAAACAATAAACAAGAAATTACATCTGCCATTAGCATTGGTAGAGACGTCTGAGACATGCTTCTACATTTTATACAACTTTTATTCAATAAACATCCAAAACGGATGTAAAGATTCATCTTTGATCCATGCATTCCGAGTTCAGAAAGTTAAAGAATAGCAAATAAATTAAGAAAGCATACAAATGATATTTCACATGACTATTAAATATTTGTAAATAATAAATAAAGGAAAATCAAGCAATAGATATAATACAGTGATTTCACAGGAAGATTTGAGACTATCGTCATTATGATTTCATTGGGAAGTTAGGATGGAAATTGGGCATCGATTTTTGAAGCTTTAGTTTCAGCCGTTGTTGCTCTGCAAATTTTGCAAACGAAAGGATGACGGTCGTTGATGGTTATTTAGGATTTTACATTTTGAGAGGTTAAGAGTCAACCATTTTTGCTACTCCTTTTGATTCAAGTATTCACTTATATCTTGTTGAAAATGATAATAATGAATCAGAATGTACATGCTAGCATAATCGGAAGTTTGAGATATGTAACTGATTGTACTAGGCCTTATATTGCATATGCAGTAGAAGTACTTGGCAGGTTTACAAGCAAGCTAGGTAATGAACATTGGAATGCTCTAACAAGAGATTGGAATGCTATAACAAGAGAGCGAGATATACTTGCTTCAACCTGATAAGATTTATTTCTTCATTTTATTTTCAATTGTAATCTTGCAATTTTATTATCTTGTAAGTTTCACTATCAATTTTAAGGATATTCATGTTTTTGTTACAGTTTGAAAAAAGAGAGAGAGATATTCGTGCCTCAGCCTAAAGATTTATTAATACATCTTTGTTCATATTTATTTCAACTATAGTTTATTGTATTTTTTGTATATTGCACCAACAATTTGAACTAAGCTTGAAATGCTTAGGATGATATGTAAAGGACAAAATAGGTCTCTGGAGCAATTTTTCCACATATGGAAAGGAACTTCAAAAAAGGGGCAAAGTTTGTCAATGGTTTGCTAGCTGGTACAGAGGAGGCACAACAACATAAAGTTTATCCATTGTTTGCTAGTTGGATATTTTAATCAACTGTGTGTTTTGAACGAACAACAAGTTGATGCACTTCAAATTAATTCATGGAGGGAGACGTCTCAAACTCGTGGGGTGGTCTCAAACGAGCTTTGATTTACCTAGAAAACAATTGTGTCACATAAGTATGAAGGACGTGACTTTACTGTGAAGGACTTCTCACATACTATCATGGACTATCCAAAATCTAAACACATTTGGATTTAATTCATCTCGTTGATTAAAAGCGTTGTTATCATAAATACTAAGTCCATGCTTGAATGACCCGATGATATCATAAGCAACACCTAGCAACCCACTTATAATGTTAATTTCATAATTTCTAACATTTCTATATATTATATGGCATATATGTAAAGAATGAAATAGAAATTCGATTGAGCGAAAAATGCTTACCCTTAAATCTTATAACTTAACACGTTAGAGATAATGCGAACAAAATTAATGAAGTAAATTCTAGGCAAATCTCTAGTTTCAAAGAATCCAAACTAATCGCTTGGTGTTCTCCTTGGTTACGAAAGCATAAATAGAAATTCGATTGAGCGATGTTATGTACTTATAAAAGGTTTCTGTTTATGTAAATAAATTAATGAATCTCTTTATATGAGAGAAAGTTTTTAGTGTAGCAGCAAAAATGGATAAAAAAATAATTTATTTTGCAAGTTCGAATTTCAAGTGTGATATTCTTGAATTTGATTGTTGAAATTCATATCATGACCACCACAAATATGGTTATGGGGCAAAATGCTAATCAACATATGGACACACATGTGAAGTATCCTCGTATGGGTACGAAATCCATATTGCAATTGAAATGAAATCTTTTAGATAGATTAATGTAATTTAAATGGAATCACAAAAAGTTTGTAATAAAAGTTAGGTTCACTATCTATAACAAATTATATGCACGTGTGAAAATATTATCAAGTCATGGAGTGTTTTTAAAGTAAAGGAGCGAGGGTGACAAAGTTAAGTGTCAGGTAGCACAACACATCTGCTTTCGAAACTAGGGGTTCTAACCTGGCCACCCAACGATGTACATTACACATAAAAAAATGTAACTATAAAAAAGGTTTATACAAGTAAGTTACTCATAAGGTAATTATAGGTATTTATAGCGAGTGTCTATTCTATTTAAGATCTTCTTTCTTGCTTGGAGGTTATACAAAGGGAAACTACCTTTTAATACAATCATTGAATTCTGAATGTTATTGTCGTAATGACCTGTAACAGATTCCATTCAACACACATTTATACAAGGGAAATCTGCAACTCATAAGTGGAATTACATTGGTTCCTCCTTCGACATTATTCATCGGTCTAGTGGAGTGTTAGTAGAAAAGGTAGTGTTCATGATTTGATATGCTCTTGCATTTTATACAAATTCATTTGAGATATGCTCTTGCATTTGATACAAATTCATTATAGATATATCCATAATTGATACATCAAGCTTCATCGTCGATCTATGTAGTCCTAGTTTAGATTGCTCATATATATACAAGCTTCGAATTTCTAAAAGCTTATGAATACCAAACAAGTTAATGAAGTACAGTAGTGATTTTTCACATGACTAGTAAATTTTTTAGCACTAAAATGTATCACATGCTCTGGCTTCCATTAGCATGTAACAAACATCAAATTTATTTGAATGACAATTATTTTCTTGAGCATATGCATATATAGTGAAGTAAAAAAGTTTGTTGACATTGGAAACTTCAACAAACAATAATGATTATAAAGTAAATCACCAAAAAAGTGAAAGATAGAAAATGATTGTCCAAAAGAGAATTAATTGTGTGCATATACAAACATATCGAAAATAATGATAATTATATATTCATCATGTAACTCATCAAATTCATAGAAAGTAACAATGATTTTATATTCATAGTGTAACCCATTGACTACATTGAAAATAACGAAAACTTTATTTCTATTCATCATGTAACTCATCAAACACATTAAAAAATATGGCAATTTTATATTTATCAAGCAACTCATCCAGCACATTGAAAATAACGATAATTTTGTATAATGTTCATCATGTAATCCATCAAGCACATTTAAAATAACAACACTTTTATATTCATCATGTAATTCATCAAACATATTGAAAATAATGACAATTTATATTTATTATGTAACTCATCAAGCACATAAAAATTAATGATTATTGTATATTCATTAGGAAACTTATCAATTACATTGAAAATAAAGATAATTTCCCATTCATCATGTAACTCATTATACACCTTGAAAATAATAGAATTTCATATTCATCATGTAATTCATCAAGTACATTGAAAATAACCAAATTTTATATTCATCATGTAACTCATCAAGCACATTGAAAATAACAATAATTTTATATTCATTGTGTAATCATCAAGCACATTGAAATTAACGATAATTATATATCCATCATGTAACTGATTAAACACATAAAAAAAACGACAATTTTATGTTCATCATAAAATTCAGCAAGCACATAAAAAAATAACAATATTTTTTATAGCAAATCAGACTCCATGTAATTTCTGTCAATATTTTACATTTTCTAATCCAAATACATAATTAACTCCAATCTACGGCAAAAGAACGTTGACTTGTATGATGAAATATTTTTACAAAAAAACATATCAAATAAGTAGAAACAACTTGCTCAGTAGAACATTTGGTCATTCTAGTGAAATATGGATATAAAAGAGACAGAACAAGCCCGAATATTCAGCATTATTACTTGTCGTATCTTCATCCAGTTGCACCAAGTAATTGGATCCCGAAAGAGAAGCACTAGCATTTCAAAAGAAAAGCTTGGTCTCCTAAATCTCTGATTAGTGTATTTGCAACTATCTAAAATGATCTTGAGAATTACAAACATTTTTGTGCAATATATGCATCTTCATCGTCATCTTCCACTCGCTTGTGGAATCCAATCATCCTCATGGTAGCCATGTATCCCTAGGGAAATTATTGTTTAAGATTTCCCTAGTGATCACTAAGGGCCATAATTTTCAAACACGAGTGAAATTGAGATAATCTTCAACCAGATCTATGTGTAACTAGTAGAACCAATAGATCATGTTGAAGATCCGACCAATCTATCCTTTTTTTCAATATGAATCCCTTGCTAACAAAAGGATTAAATTGAATCTTCATTTTGAAACATAATTGAATTGAAAATAAGCTACTTCAATAGTATCAAGGTGACAATGACCTGAGCCAATCTACGAGCCAGTAATGAAACTCCATGGTAGATCCCTAAAAAGTTAGAGAAAAGGGGTCCTACTTGTTTTCCGAATAAATCAAGAATTCCATTAACAAACTGATTTATTTGGGAAGGGCGATTTTCCTTTTTTTCCATGGTAGATGTGCCAAAAGGCACAGATGAATGAGGAAGATGAGTGAGGCAAATTAATGGTTCCTTAGGGTTTTATAATTGAAAACAATTACTAAGATGGTCCTTTTTCAAGATTTTTAGTCAAAATTCACCTGCATTTAAAAGATAAGTTCATTTTACTCTTGTAAATATAATGATATGCATATTTAGGGAAAATGCACAAGTACCCCCTCAACCTATGCCCGAAATCCCAGAGACACACTTATACTATACTAAGGTCCTATTACCCCCTTGAACTTATTATATAAGAAATTTTCTACCCCTTTTTAGCTTACGTGGCACTAGTTTGAAAAAAAAAGTCAACCATCATTGGGCCCACAAGATAGTGCCACGTAGGCTAGAAAGGGGTAAAAATTATTAATAGAATAAGTTCAGGGGCGTAATAAGACCTTAGTATAGTATAAGTGTGTCTCTGAGATTTCAGGCATAGGTAAGGAAGTTTTGTTTCCTTAATCTCGTATTCTCAGTCAAATTGTTAGTTCTTTCATCACAATGTTTGTCAGAATAAAACAAAATTCGGTAATTAATTCACCAAGGAAATATAAAGAAAGAAAGAAATTGTCACAAAGAGAAATTAACAGTTTATGACAACAATTTATGTCATTTATCTTGAACTTTGAATAACAATATACTACAATCTAGTACTCCATAACTTTTATTACATGTAAATGTGACAGCGTAAAAAGGAGGAACGCTTATCAGGTTGCATATAATACAAGGAAATATGATAAGAGATTCAAATGCATATTCATCGTTTACTTTAATGGCTGTTGTGGCATCTTATGTACATGGTTGCATGACCACCAACACTTCAACAATAACAATATATCTAGTGTAGTTCCAAAAGCGAGGGTCTGAGAAGTGTATAATGTACACAGATCTTAAGTGAGATTTTTTTATTGATAGCCCCCAAAGTAGAAATGTACATCAACCTAAAATTTCATCCTATAGAGACTTACAACAATTAAATTAGACTGTTGAGTACTCATACAACTTCTCACTCTTAGAGTAAACTATAATTGCTACATTCACATTGCCTATAATATAGCTCAATGTTGACCTTGAGCTACAATACTCGTACAACTTCCTGTATGGCAGTTGCACTCTTAGTTATTACGTGATAAATTGAAATTATTATTTACAAATTTTCAGGATTTGAGTTTAAAGAGAGCTATAATATTTAATAACTTCATTCAGTATTAAATTACTCACTTTTATAGTGAATTTGTTGAATATTTAGAATATTTTTCTGTCTCAACACTCTCTTTGGCTACCCAATCCATGGACTCAAAGAAGACAAGAACGTCTTCTCAAAGGTCGTGATATATAAACGATTTGCTTATATGATAATAGAATAAGATCATCAAACAAATTGTAGGTCTTGGGTGTTGGCTTCAAGAGAGATATTACAATTGTACCATTCAAGATTTACACAAATAGAGATCTCATCACACAACTTACAAGATATGTATGTTGAGGTCGAATACACAATTAGTCCCTCAAATTTATCACAATTTATTTTAACATTTAGACACCTTGATTGTGACCACGGACTATTGGCCACATATTCTCTATTTTAAAAAATGTAGAAAACCCTTTGCATAAAAAAGAACAATTTTTAGGCAAATTAAGGAAATTACAATGCATAAATTGGGATCTACTATTTCCTCTATCTCAATTCGTGCATCTTACTTTTCTTTTGTAACCGGTCGAAAAAGGAATGTTGCCCAAAAGATGTATTTAATATTTCGTTGTTGATATCTCCGTTAAACAGTTGACTGTAAAGTAAATTACTTCTACTAGTTAATAGATGTGGTTACCATTATTATTCTCCCCCCCCCCCCCTTTTACACCTAATTTAAGGAGGGATTCTGATTTAATTTCTTTTGTGACATCATGTTGTAGAAAGAAGGTAAGACTTTTTTTTTATGCATGTAAATAAACTAATGAATCCCTTCATATGAGTGTGAAGTTTTTAGTGCTCATGAGTGATAATGCGTGCTAATCCAACCACCCAAACTTGTATGCTAAATATCTAAGACAGTTTTAAGTTTTATATACTAAAAACAGTTTTAAATTGTTTACACAAGTAGGTTGCCACTAATAAGGTACTAGTTTTGGGGAACGTGCATTGCATGTTTATCCCAATATACTTCATGTATATTTTGATTGCAAATAACATATATTATCTCCTTCAAATCTATTGCTAATTACTATAATAAATCCATAATTTTTACATTAGAAAAGCATATCTTTTCCTTATAAAAATGATACGATCCTTCATCATAAAATTTACTAAAAGTGCATAAATTAAAATGATTTAATACTATATAAATCAATATTCAAATATTAATTTCTAATAATAACAACGACAAAACAATGTAGATTTATACAATGACAACAAACAAGAAACATAAACATTAAACAAAACTAATAAAAAGAGATAAGAGAAGAGACCATAGAAATTTTCTCATTTTAAAAAAAATATTTTAAGTGTCTATAATATTGTGTCAAATGTCACTCTTTATAGGATAGGATTGAGGAACACAAAGAATTGTCATGAATTTGACTAGTATTTTGAAATGCGGTGGCGTGAGGCTGGGATTTTACCTAAGCATAAGGCGAAACGTAAGCATAAAGTCATGAGGCGTAAACCCTATGGATCTTTTAAGGTTTTATTTTACAATATAGTATAATAATATAATAAGACAAAATTATAAAAATACGTTAATAGTTTGAAATAATTACAAACATGATTTAAGAAACTAATAGAAAATAAAAATTCTAACATGATTATACAAGTATAACTAATTTAATATCTTAACAAGTTTACAACATTGTATTTTATCATACTATAAAATTACCTTCCCCCTCCCCCCCAAGTATTATAATAAAAACATTACTCCTCATGAATAAAAATAAATTAGTTTCAAATAGTTAAATAACATATGATAATTAATTTTGAGACACATGACAAAAACATGAAGACCAATGATAAGTGAAAAAGTAAAATTTTGCTATGTATTTTACAAGGAAATGTTACGTAGTATATAATCATCCTCAGAGTGTTATCAAATAGTAAAAATGTGATACCACAACTTGTTATTTGAATTAAACTCAATATTCTTACCTCGGTTGAATGGTAAGATAGACCCCTCTACTTGTATGAGCTTCTATTTTGGACCATTCTTCTTGCTCATTTCTTAATTGAACCCTTTAACTCAGTGAAACAAAGCATTTTAAACCCCTTCCACTATGTGTGAGACTTCAAAGGCTTGACAAAAATGACATATCATCATCCGCATCACATTATAAATGATACATCACTTATTATTATATATTTATATAAGAGAGAACCTTAGGCCCGCCTATGTGGCACCACAAGAAACAAAAATTCCCTTATAAATTTATTTATTTCCAAAACTAGCACTCCCTTTTCATGAAAAGTTGTAATTTTTAAGAATAAGTTGTGACTTTTATGAAAGTGGTAACTTTTTTGAAAAATTGTGACTTTAATGAAGAGTTGCGACTTTTATAAAAAAAAATTATGACTTTTATGAAAGGTTGTGTCCTTTTTAAAGGGTTGTAACTTTTTCAAAGAATTGTGACATTTCCGATAAGGCACAATAAATATTTGTTCACACTATCCTATGTTGTCTATAAATAGAGAAATTTCCTAAAACTATAATTTGTAGGTTTTTTCCCACTATAGGGTAGTAAAACTCAAATACATTAATTGAGCTTTTTTGAAGTTTGTTTCATTCTTGAAAATTTTCATGGAGCTTAAACTTTACTATAAGTCATAGTGATTTATCGAACTATGGTAATTTCTTTCCCTATTTTGGTGACCTTTTTTTAACTCTGTTAAAGTGTCAGCAAGGATTATTGAAAATTGATCTACTCTTTTGTCCATTTCTACAGGCTTCTTCATATAAGCAAAGCAAATTGATTCAATTGTAATGCGACATTACTACTCTTGGAGCTTTTAGTGCGCAACTCATAACATTGCTGAAATCGTTGATGGTTGAATTCATTAGTAAACAAATACTTTTATTTGTGTCATTAATACTTTTATTTTTTTTCCAAATTCAAATTCATTAATTATGCGTCGGATAAAGTGTATTTCATTTATCAACTTTTTCTTTCTTTTATTTCATTAAGCTTAATTTTTTACTACAAATCATATTGATTCATGTATCTCTTGCAATTTCTTTTTTCTATTTTGGTGATTTTTTTAATTATCTTCATAGTTCAAGTGAAAGAAGATTAAAAATGTATCCTCTCTTTTGTCTCATTTTACAGGGTTACTCTATATACTTCTGAGAAGATTGCATGTGGGTTGTGCTATATTTGATACCACACAACAACAAATCTTTGATAGCTAATACAGATTCGATGATGAAGTTTGTTAAAAGAATAAAAAATTATTGCTCTCTTTCTTGCCACAGTTAGTATATTATTTTGATTATTTTTTCTTAGGTACAAAAATTTTGTATGACGTTACACTATTTCTAGAATATTTGTATATAGACAATTAGTCCACATCTTTAATCGCAAGTTAACTAATTTATCATACTTCTTCTTGTCTTCTATTTAATCATAATAAGAGATCAACTTTTCGTGAAACTAACAAATGTCAAAAATATAGTATAACAAAAATATTATTTATAGACAATAAATATACACATTCACAAAGAGTGTTACAGCCTTTACTGACATTAATTAGTTGTCATTGAGTTCAATGTTGCCATAAACATTAGGGACATTTATATAGAGTATCATTTGCCTCTGAAAATACATATTTAACGATAATTGAGCTATTAATTATCCTTAAATATCATTTTTGTTGTAGTGATAACTCATTCTTTTGATAAATGGTGTAATTTTTGATAAAGAAGTAATAACTCGATCTGACTTGTTTCAGTCAAATTTGTGGACTGTAAACTTTGATACAACTCGTAAGATTATCTTTGAAAAATATATTAAGCACATGCCTTTTTCTTCTTGATTGTTTGGAAAATAAGGTCGTCTTTATTATTTTTTTTTGGATATTTGTGTGTTCAAGTGCTCACAAAATTATGTTGTGAGATTTTAATAGGTTATGTGTCAAACATTTTGTTTAGTATATTGTGAACATTCAAATGCCACCCACTTCTTGGTTGATAATTGCATTAATTGTTTTAACTGCATGCATACTATAACTATAACACTAACTATTTTTTCATCCAAATAAGTTGGGGCCGCTGATATGAAACCTTTAAAATAGTAGTGCCTATTTTGGGACAATGACAGAAAACATTTATGATAATAACAATTTTAGGGTCATTTTAGTATATATACTTGATATGACATACAATAATAAAAAAGAGATTGATTGAGGTTCACAAAAAAGGAGTCCAAGACCGTCCATTTGAATTTAGTTAATTATGATCTTGTATGGACGTGATGTTACACTTTAATTGGGAGTGTTGTTGTTAAATGTTTTTTGGTCTTTTTTTTTTTTAACTTCTAATGTTGTTCTTTATAATTTCTTAGAATTTAAAATTTTTCATTACTTCATACCAACTATTTCCAAGGAGATTTTCTTAGACTTTCTTATAGTTAAAATCTATCTATGACTTAAAGTATTACCGAATGATCATATGTAAGCCAAATTTACCTAGTTTTTTTTAATAAAAAAAAACAATCTATTATTGTTTCTTTTTCACTTCATCCCTCTTCATCCCTCCACCTCTCTACATATTTTTTACATTAGAGATACCACAACAACCTTCCATTCTCACTGGTATCAATACATTCCTAAATAACTAACGGTTATTGTTTGATTTTTTTTCAAAATTTCTTTCATACACAACTCTTAATCATATTTCCTTAATCACCATTAATATCTACCACTTTAACCACCATAAATATGTTCCCCCCATTGATGTTAACAAACAACCATTAAAATACATCAATATACTTTAATATTTGTATACAATTTTGCATAGCACATTTCACCTAATTTCACAAAGACATTCAACAATCACTTTTCATCTTTTAAGACTATTGAATCTTTATCACTTTATGGGTGATAAATTACCCCAAAAATAAAAGAAAATACACATCTACAACAACAATACAATTTGGTTTGTAATATCAAGAGGAAAAATATATGAAAAAAGAAAGAAAGACAGAGAAACAAGAAATCGGAAAGGTCTGGAAAGGGGAGAAAGAAAAGAAGTGAGAGTCCGAGAGTAAAAGAAATGGGGGTTGGTGAATAGAAAGAATAAAAAAAATGGGGAGGGGAGGTGAGGGGTGGAGAAAGAAGAAAGAACGGGATTTTTTTTGATATTTTTAAAAAGAAAAAATTATTTTTAATCTAAAATTTGATCTTTTACGATCCTTCTACATGTGACATCACACATTATGTCAACTCCATAAATAAGTTTTCATATAAGCTTTGTTAATGGTCAGATGGGCTTAAAAGATAGAGTTTCATTAATCTCAAGGTTTGAGGTGACAAATAGTCAAATAAAGGGGTCCAAAATGCAAACGAACACAAGTAGAAGGGTCCATAGATTTAAAAACTTTTAAGTATCATTCATTTATTCAAGATTTATGAGGGTCAGGTCAACAATATTAACTAAAAAAATTATCACATAAATTTTATAAGAGATGTTGGGAGAGCACTGAGCTTTAGACTTTGGCGTATAGTCCGGCGCTTAGGGCGTAAGTCTTACAGAACTATGTCTCACACTTGAGTCTCAAGGCAATATGTTGGAGCCCACCCAAGGGTGAGTTCCAACAGAGTCTTTTAAAACACTAAATATGACATTAATCCATTTAATATTATGGATGATAGGTAGGAGTAGAAAACTATAATGAATATAATTAGTCAGAGTTACGTATATTTACATCATAGAGAATTAGTGGTAATAAAATTTATGTAAATGTAATTCTCATTGACACAAATATTTAGATATATAATAAAAGAACATGATATAGATCTGTATATTTTTTTATGAAAGGAAAATTTATCATTATATTCCCAATTGGAAGAAGAACAAAACAAAAAAAATCATAACTTTACTCCAGTATGAAATTAATACAAAGAATACATATTCAAGAGACCTTATGGTGATTGATTCATGTACTAATATGATGATTTACTATTTAATTTATTAAATAATTTTATAAGATTTAACTAAACTAACATGTCATCGTAGATATGTAAACATTATTTATACTACTAGTATATATATGTTAGTTAAACCAATTTCAAAATCCCTAAAAGAGCAAAAATGCGACAAGATTCATGTTTATGGAAACTCATTTAAAATGTAATATAGCAAAATCTCAACATTTAGGGTGTTTTGTATGAAGGAAAACATTTTCCTTCCAATTTTCTCATGTTTGGTCGGGTCAAATATTTTTAAAAATATTTTCAAAATGAACTCATTTTCCTCAAATTTAATGAAAATGATTTTCCTTCAAATTTAAGGAAAACATTTTCCAAACTCTCTCTCAACCTCCCCCTCTACTATCCCCCACCCCCTATCAGCCCCCACCCACGCCCCCTACTAGACTCCAACCCACCCCTACCCCCCCCCCCCCCCCCTCTCCCTAAAAAAGTTTAAGTTTATTTTTTTAAAAAAATATTTTTAACTTCAAATTTTTATTTTTTCACCCCTACCCTCGATCCACCACCAACCCATCCATACAACCCCCATCCCAAAAAAAAAATTTAAGTTTATTTTTAAAATAAATATAAACTTCAAAATTTCATTTTTTTCACCTCTACCCTCGACCACCCTACACCACTACTACCCCCTACTATCCCCCCCCCCCGGTACACACAAAAAAAAATGATATTGTTTTTTTAAAAAAAAATCAACTTCAAATTTTAATTTTTTATCAACCCTACCCTCAAAATCCCCCCCCCACCCACCACCAGCACCACCACCACCGCCAAAAAAAATTTAAGTTTATTTTTGTAAAAATGTTTTCAACTTTACAATTTCTTGTTTTAGCCACTACACTCGATCCCCCACCCACACACCCACACCCATCCCATAAAAATATTAAGTTTCTTTTTAAAAAAAATATTTTTCACTTCAAAATTTAATTTTTTTCTCCCCTACCGTCGAATTATTTTTTTCAAAAAATTCAACTTTGAATTTTAATTTTTTCACCCCTACTCTCGAACCTCCCACCCCCACCCCACCACGAAAAAGTAATTAATTTTGTTTTTTTAAAAAAGTCAACATCAAAAATTATTTTCTATTCTAGTAAAAAATAAAAGATATTTCTCAAGAACATTTTTCATTCAAAAACCAAACATAAATATTTTTTCAAAAAATATTTTTTACTCACCAACCAAACATGAGAAAATAAGTAATTTATATACTTGTTTTCCATTTAAACATTTTCCTTCATACTAAACACACCCTAAGTGTAGCTTTGTATCACTCTTATACTAAAATATACCATATACAATGGGAAAAACACAATATTGTTTGTTTTCGGTAGACAACATACAAGAAATGACATCTGCCATTAGCACCGGTGGAAACGCATGAGAAATGCTTCTACATTTTATACAAATTTTATCCAATAAACATCCAAAACAGATTTAAAGATTCATCTTCGATCCATGCATTCCGAGTTTAGAAAGTTGAAGAATAGCAAACAAGTTAAGAAAGCATACCAATGATACTGCTGATGACTATTAAATATTTGTAAATATTGCATAAAGGAAAATCAAGCAGTAGATATAATACAGTGATTTCACTGGAAGATTTGAGAGTATCGTCATTATGATTTCATTGAGAAGTTAGGATAGAAATTGGGCATCGATTTTTGAAACTTTAGTTTCCGCTGCAAATTTTGCAAACAAAAAGATGGAGGCCTTTGATAGTTATTTAGGGATTTACATTTTGAGAGGTTAAAAATCACCATTTTTGCTACTCCTTTTGATTCAAGTGTTCACTTATATCCTGTTCAAAATGATAATGATATAATAAATCAAAAGGAATATGCTAACATAATCGGAAGTTTGAAATATGTGACTGATTGCACTACGCCTAATATTGCATATGCAGTAGGAGTACTTGGCAAGTTTACAAGCAAGCCGGGTAGTGAACATTCTCATGCTATAACAAAAGATTGAGATATCCGTGCCTCAGCCTGATGAGATTTATTTCTTCATTTTATTTTAAATTCTAATGTTGCAATTTTATTATCTTGTATGTTTTTTCACTATTAATTTTAAGGAGATTCATATTTTTGTTATATTTTGAAAAAAGAAAGCGAGATAATCGTGCCTCATCCTTAAGATTTGTTTAACATTTTTGTTCATTTTATTTCAACTCTAATTTATTGTATTTGTGGTACATTACACAAACAAATTGATTTAAGCTTAAAATGCTTAGGATGATATGTAAAGGACAAAATAGGTCTCTGGAGTAATTTTTCCACATATGGCAAGGAACTTCAAAAAAGGGGCAAAGTTTGTCGATTGTTTGCTAGCTGAGACAGAGGAGGCACAACAATATAAATAACAAGTGGTTATCTTAATCAACTATGTGTTTTGAACGAATAACAAGTTGATGTACTTCAAATTAATTCATGGAGGGCGACATCTCAAACTGGTGGGGGTTGTCTCAAACGACCTTTGATTAACCTAGAAAATAATTGTGTCACATAAGTATGAAGGACACGACTTTACTGTGAAGGACTTCTCACATACTATCATGGACTGCCCAAAATCTAAACACATTTGAATTTAATTCATCTCGTTGATTAAAAGCAATGTCATCATAAATACTAAGTCAATGCTTGAATGTCCCGATGATATCATAAGCAACTTCTATCAACCCTCTTATAGTTCTAATTTCATAATTTCTAACATTTTTATATATTATATGGCATATATGCAAAGAATGAAATAGAAATTCGGTTGAGTGAAAATGCTTATTCTTAAATCTTATATCTTAACACGTTACAGATAATGCTAACAAAATTGATAACGTATATTCTAGGAAAATCTCTAATTTCATAGAATCCAAACTAATATATTGGTGTTCTCCTTGGGTACGAAAGCAAAAATAGAAATTTGATCGAGCAATGTTATGTACTTATAAAAGGTTTCGGTTTATGTAAATAAATAAATGAATCTCTTTTCATGAGAGTAAGTTTTTAGTTTAGTAGCAAAATTGGATAAAAATTAATTTAAGTTGAAAGTTAGAATTTCAAGTGTATATTCTTAAATTTGATTGTTAGAATTCATATCATGACCACCATAAATATGGTTATGGTGCTAAATACAAATCAACATATGGATACACATGTAAAGTACCCTCGTATAGTTCAATATCCATATTGCAATCGAAATGAGATATTTAATAGATTAATGTAATTTAATAGGGATCACAAGAAGTTGGTAATATCAGTTAGGTTCACTATCGATAACAAAGTATATACACATGCGAAAATATTATTAAGTCATGGAGTCTTTTTTAAAATCAAGGACGAGGGTGACAATGTTAGGTGTCGGGTAGCACAACACATCTGCTTCGAAACTAGGGTTTCTAACTTGGCCACCCAATGATGTACATTGCACATAAAAAAACTATAAAAAAAATTTATGCAAGTAAATTACTGATAAGGTAATTATAGGTATTTATAAAGAGTATCTATTCGTTTTAAGATCATCTTTCTTGCTCGGAGGCTATACAAAGGGAAACTAACTTTTAATGCAATAATTAAAATGCTGAATGATATTGTTGCAGTGACCTAAATAGATTTCATTCAACACACATTTACACAAGGAATGGCTGCAACTCATATGCGGAATTACATTGGTTCCTCCTTTGCCATTATTCATTGCCTGGTCGTATCAGAAGAATTTTCAATAATTGGCGGAGTGTTAGGACCAAAGGCAGTGTTCATGATCTGATCATTCAAAATGCTCCCATATTTATTAGTTGAGATATCTTGAAACAGTGAACAGGTTATGTCCTAGTTGATGTGTGGAGAAGCGAATCAATAGTTTCACGATTGAAATGAATTCCTTTGTAATCACTAATAGGATACTAACAAAAGTGCTAGCAAGGTCAACTTCACTCATTGTTATCGAGAAGCTAATATGGTTTTTGGTTACTTTGTTAATATGTCCTCTAGTAATGAAAATGAAACATATTTCTCCTCTTGGCATCTCTTCAATTTGACAAGATAAGTGGCAAGTACCATCCCTGAGGAAAAAAAAATATGAAAATGTAATATATTTTTTTGTAGACCAAGAATTGATTTGACTTTTTGATAGAGAAAGCGATTGTATAGGCAAATCCTTCCTCACTCTTTTTCTGAAACTTTTTATTATGTAATCTGTTGGTTAGGGGTATGGTCCATGTCCCCCCTAACAACTGTAACTTTTTGGATTAATCGACATGGTTGGGGTCAAGACAAACCCTCCACACCGAAGGAATCACAACCTGAGAAGATGGCTTGAATATAGTCATTTGTTACAAATATTATCTAACGTGTCATCATAGACATTAATAGCATAAACAATTAACCTAAAAAGAGGATTCAAATTTATAAAAGATCTTTTAAAATTTAATAAAAACAAATAAATATTTATTCACGCTTAATATCACTCTTATACTAAAATACGAAAAATACAATGAGAATAATACAACATTGTACTTGTCCTATAATGACCAAACAAGAATGTAAACTAGAAGTAGCACCTATATATGGAGACATTTGAGATATTGAATTTTATACAATTATGCAATATATATCCATAACAGATATGTGAAGCTTCATCATCGATCTCTATAGTCCGAGTTAGATTACTCATATACTCATAAGCTTCGAATTTCAAAAAGCTTACGAATACCAAACAAGTTAATCAAGTACACCAATAATTTTTCACATGACTAGTAAAATTTATAGCACTAAAATGTGTCAGATGCTCTGACCACAATTAGCATGTAACAAACATCAAATCTAATGGAACGGAAATTATTTTCTTGGGCATATGCATATATAGTGAAGTAAAAAAGTTTGTTGACATTGCAAGCTTCAACAAACTTTAATAATTAGTAAAGTGGATGTGTATCTCAGTAAAATTATTAAATATCATACTATTTGAGCATTCTTCAATTCAAATTACTGATAAATATCATATTCTTTACACATTGTACATTCAAATTAATAGAGTCCTATCAGTCCAAGTCCTTTTCTCCCCATCGGACATGGTAATTTTCTTCATCATAATGACTATTGCAATTTTGTTTCTCAATCTCGTGTCTCATTCAAACTTTTTATGCTTTTATCATAATATTTGTCGGAGAGAAACAAGAATTGACCATTAATTCACAAAAAAAAAAGTGAAAGAAAGAAAATGATTGTCAAATAGAGAAGTAATTGTGTGCATATACAAACACATTAAAAATAATGATAATTGTATATTCATCATGTAACTAATCAAAGTCATTGAAAGTAACGATGATTTTATATTCATAGTGTAACCCGTTGATTACATTGAAAATAACAACAACTTTATTACTATTTATCATGTAACTCATCAAACACATTGAAAACAGTGACAATTTTATATTTATCATGTAACTCATCTAGCACATTGAAAATAATGATAATTTTGTATTATATTCATCATGTAATCCATCAAGCACATTGAAAATAACAACACTTTTATATTCATCATGTAACTCATAAACCATATTCAAAATAATGACAATTTTATGTACATCATGTAACTCATCAAGAACATCAAAATTAACGATTATTGTATATTCATTAAGTAGGTAACTTATCAATTACATTGAAAATAAATATAATTTGCATTCATCATGTAACTCATTAAACACATTGAAAATAATGGAATTTCATGTTCATCATGGAATTCATCACCAAATTTTATATTCATCATGTAATTCATCAAGTACATTGAAAATAACAATAATTTTATATTCATCGTATAATATTAAAGAACATTAAAATTAACGATAACTATATATCCATTATGTAACTAACTAAACACAATAAAAAACGACAATTTTATGTTCTTCATAAAATTCAGCAAGAACATAATAAAATAACGATATTTTTTTAACGCAAATCAGACTCCATATAATTTCTGTCAATATTTTACATTTTCTAATCCAAATACATAATGAACTCCAATCTACGACAAAAGAACGTTGACTTCTATGATGAAATATTTTTACAAAAAAACATTCAAATAAGTAGAAACAATTTGCTCAGTAGAACATTTGGTCATTATAGTGAAATGTTGATATAAAAGAGGCAGAACAAGCCCGAATATTCAGCATTATTACTTGTCGTATCTTCATCAAGTTGCACCAAGTACTTGGATCCCGAAAGGGAAGCACTAGCACCTCAAAATAAAATCTTGGTCTCCTAAATATTTGATTAGTGTATTTGCATCTAGCTAAAATGATCTTGAGAATTAGAAACTTTTTTGTGCAATATATGCATCTTCATGGTCATCTTCCACTCGCTTGTGGAATCCAATCATCCTCATGGTAGCCATGTATCCCTAGGGAATTTATTGTTTAAGATTTCCCTAGTGATCACAAAAACCATAATTTGCAAACACGAGTGAAATTGAGATAATCTTCAACCAGATCTATGTGTAACTAGTAGAACAAATAGATCATGTTAAAGATCCGACCAATCTATCCTTTTTTTCAATATCAATCCCTAGCTAACAAAAGGATTAAATTGAATCTTCATTTTGAAACATACTTGAATTGAAAATAAGCTACTTCAATAGTATCAAGCTGAAAATGACCTGATCCAATCTACGAGCCAGTAATGAAACTCCATGGTAGATCCCTAAAAAGTTAGAGAAAGGGGTCCTACTTGTTTTCCAAATAAATCAAGAGTTCCATTAACAAACTGATTTATTTGGGAAGGGAGATTTTCCTTTTCTTCCATGGTAGATGTGCCAAAAGGCATAGATGAATGAGGAAGATGAGTGAGGCAAATGAATGGTTCCTTAGGGTTTTATAATTGAAAACAATTACTAGGATGGTCCCTTTTCAAGATTTTTAGTCAAAATTCACCTGCATTTAAAAGACAAGTTCATTTTATTCTTGTAAATATAATGATATGCATATTTACTCCCCCATCTTTGTTAAACAAATATAAAGGACATAAAACCAATAATGACTACGAAAAACACACGACAAAACCAACCAACTCAACCAATTGGATCCAAAAAAGGGAATTAAAGATGCTAAGTTATTTTTGAAGGTCAAGTAGATTAATGAGACATTTGTGGCTTAAAACTGTACCTTTTGACGTAGCAATCATTGTTTAATCACAGAAATTTAAAAAATAGTCAACCCTATTGTAAAAGTTAAAAGGAATATCTCGCTAACACTGAAATCTACTGAGGTCAACTATCATACAAGTAGATAAATTTCATACCATGATATAAAAAGTTATTAAAGAGAACTAAACAATTAAAAATGACTTTTAACGGGCGGATTAAGTTATTAAAATTTAGAGAGTGTATGTTACATGTGTTTTATTGTGTAGGATATGATTTTGATAAAAAGAGCAGTTTTGGTGCTAAAACAAATATTTGATGTCTGAGAAGAAATCTAAGAAATTTAATCAAGATTGAGTTCAGAGGTTGAGGACCAAGTATGTATAGAAAAATTGATGCTGAGAAAAATAAATTGGAGCCTATAGCAACAGGAAAAAATGAGGTAGTATGGCTTCTTGTAAAATCAGTATGCCGCTATGTGAAGCTCGTAGCAACAAGTTTATTTTGAATCCATTTCCTATCCTACCTATTATGAGTAACTTCCTAAAATACAAATTATTATAAACATCGCAAATATTATTTTGAAGGGACTTTGAATGCTTAGAATATTAAGAGGTCATCTAAAAGATGAGGACACTAGATATTCATTACTCTCCAACATCAAGAATCGATTAAATGCACGAGTTTCTATCAATACTGGCTGCATTTTTCTTGACATGTTTTTTCATTCGAATATAAAATAGTTTTTACCTAGGGTATTTATCTCTATGATGTATTTAGATTTCCTATTGGAGAAACATCAAAAATAAAAGTTCTGAAAATCTCTCTCAACTTAGAGAAACATTAATTATATTATTTTTTATTTTGAAAAGTTAATCAGATTGCTCCATTTAGAGTGACTGATAAAATTCAAATTACTCAAAAAACAATTAAGTAAATAAGTGATCATTAGCAATATAAATACTCAATAATTGAGTCAGGGTCGAATTTCAAAGGGAGTGATCTAAATTGAAGAATTCAATGAGGAAATTAAAGATGCAAACTTATTCATTCTAGCAATTATGACAAATGGGTAGATCACTCCGTCAAATTAAAGAAACAAATTTTGAAATTAATTATTACAATTCAATAAAAACAATAGGGTTTAAGCAAGGAAAAGATTGTCTAGGGGTGTGGGAGTATCTATATCAAATATGGGTACAAGTGCTTGCTAATAATCCTAGATAAACATGGATAGTTGGGTAAAATCGTCAATGAAACAAATCTTCTTTTGATCTCAATGCCTCAAATCATAGAATCTCCTTTCAGGTTCATCGACGTAAAAAATAAACCAACATAATAACTTACTAAATCTCACATTCAAGCAGAGTCTGCAAATCGAATTTGCAAGTATTAAGTTTTACCTACTTCAATTAATCCATTTTGAGCATCAATCAAAGATCTAAGCTAGGATAAAGTCTGCAACCTTAACCCATAAATTGACTACATGTTATATATCTTAAATCCATGAATAAATAATAGAAAATATAGCACGACATTCGAGGTACTATATTAAATTAACACCCAACTCCATAATCACAACCCTAGAATTGAGATTTTAACAAAACATCATAAAAAGGAAACAAAGAAATTATAGCAATTATATTTTTAGCATCGAAGTGTAAATAATTAGCAGTAATCTTCAACACTTACTTTGAATTGAACCTTCAATTGTCAACTACAAAAAATTTTGAAACCCCAAAACTCTAGGGGGTAAAGTTTCTAAGCTAATATTCAAAAACAAAGTTTTAAAAGACTCTGATAGGACTGGCCTCGGGGCTAACCCTAGTGCGGGTAGCGAAATGTTTTGAGACTCAAGTGTGGGCCTTAGTTTTGTAAGACTTAATCCCTAAGCTATTACGATCCGAGTCAACACCCTAGACGTGGTCAGCACTCAAGAACCATTGTTGGTCCCCAAGTAAATCCTCATCATGACAAACTACAAGCGGAAGACCAATTCAAGCATACAAGAACTCAAAAAAAGGTAGATTAAATTCAAATACTCAAATTTAAAATAATATAAAAAATACTCAATAGATAAACTCGGAGTTTGAAAAAACAACTCAAGGAAGATATATATTGAAAATAGCTCAACTTAGTCTATGTATGAAGCTTCTACTATTATAGAGATGGAAGTCGAGACAATACACACGATATCTTAACAAATTTGAAAAGTAAATTGAATCCTCCAAAAACAAGGAGGCTCACTAAAGCTAACTCAAACGGCAAGTCATATCAACAAAGCACCTGTTGATGACCCTAGCTATCTCTAAGTATCAGCATCATCTTATGATGCAGGCCAAGTGGTATTGGTATATGGATGTACGAGCATGTAAGGGGAATTATAAAGGCATATAAGCTTGAACTTGTAACACCTCAGAACTTAACTAGGATAGAACAATAGAAAATTGGTGAATCACGGAAGGGTACTAAGACCTTATTTTAGTTAAGTTGTGTCTATGATATTTCAATCATAGTCGTTGGGAGTCATAGTCTAGGGGGTACTTGTTCATTATCCGTTTAATAAATGATACTTACACAATTATGTCAAATATGTATAAGTTCAAGTTCTTCTCTGTTGTGCATATATATTGCAGTTTTGTTTCTTTAATCTCGTGTTCTCATTCAAATTTTTAGTACTTTCTGTTGGGTATGTAGCAAGAATTGATGGGAAATAGAGGGAAGGAGAGGAATTTGAAAAGTTTAGAACTTGAAAGGTTGGGAACTTGAAAAGTCCTCTAATGCTTTATTGAAAAAGGCAATAGTCCCTCATCGGTAATGGAAATGAAAATAGGAGAGTTTAAATAAATAAACACTCCTATTAATTGTTAAAAGGGTTGGAAAGAGGGACCCCCTCGCAGCGTCGTCGTCGTCGCTCGCTCGCTTCGGCTTCGGCTTCGGCTTCGGCTTTGGCTTTGGCTTTGGCTTTGGCAAATGATCGATCGAGAGATAATTTTTTGGACAAAATTTATTTTAATTATTTATTAATTAATTTAAATGGCCAAAAATTATTTTCAATAAATTAGTTGATAACAGAATTTAACCGAAATGTTTTCAACTTTTTAGTTAACCCGACCCGACTCTGATCCACGCGAGTGACCCGTTTTAAATTCCGTTATATTCAAAATTTCCCCCCATGACTGTTCTGAAAGGTTGCAACTTTCAGGAACAGTCAATACCATTTGAAAGTTTGCAACCTTTCATTAATGGTCGTGTAAATTCTGAAAGGGTAGCAACCTTTCAGAATATATTATTCTTGCCTATAAATACCATTCAGTATTCAGAATATTTTCCAACGAATTTTCTGTTCTTCCTTCTTCTTAAAAACCATATATTTCTTCGTGTACTTTCCTGCTGTGGATTGATTCGCTGACAGTAGAGTTTTTGGTATCTATACTCTACTGATTAAGATCATTTTACCCTGGGAGGTTATATTCCAAATCAAACCTCGGATACTAGAGGGGAATAATTTCCTTAAGGGGACACTGTGAATTCAGTGGACTTGATTTTCTTCCTAAAAAAAAGAGAAATAAAAGAGTATTCAACATTCTGGTAAGTTTTACAGATTAAATTATTTTTTTACAAATAAATTTCTGTTCATCTTATTTACTGGTTCGAAAAATCTCAGTTACTTCGTGTTTCTGAATGATTTATTACAACCAGTAATTTCTGATTTTCTTAACACAGATTGGCAACAATCTTAAGGAAATTAATTAAATCTGTGTTTCTGGTGGAGACAAAAATCTTTGTGATTTTATACTCCTTTAAGTCTGCAATTATAATATATTTCTTACTTATATTGTATCAATTTTGTTTATCAGAAATGGAAAACACTGGTGTTACAGTGGCTGTTGCTGCACGAACCCGAACTCTTGTATCACAAGCAGAGAAACCGGGTAAATTCACAGGTGTGAATTTCAAAGGATGGCAGCAACGAGTATTTTTCTGGCTTTACACTCTTGGTCTGCAGAAATTTACAAGTGAAGATACTCCAGTACCTGCTGATGATATGCCAGACAGGGAAAAATTTATGATTGTTGAAGTATGGAAACAGTCAGACTTCCTATGTAAAGGTTACATTTTGAGTGCTTTAGAGGATGACTTATATAATGTCTATAGTGCAATAACAACTTCAAAAGAGTTGTGGAATGCACTTGAGAAGAAATATAAGACAGAAGATGCATGCTTGAAAAAATTTGTGGTCGCAAAGTTTTTAGACTATAAAATGGTAGATAGTAAAACTGTTGGATCACAAGTGCAGGAACTTCAACTTATTCTCCATGATCTGATTGTTGAAGATATGGTAGTAAATGAAGCTTTTCAAGTGGCTGCAATGATCGAGAAGTTGCCTCCTTCGTGGAATGATTTCAAGAATTATCTAAAGCACAAGCGTAAAGAAATGAAGCTTGAAGATCTTGTGATTCGTCTCAAGATTGAGGAAGATAACAGAAATGCCAAAAAGAAGTCGCGTAAGAGTTCAAAAATCATTGGATTTAATATTGTTGAAGAAGCTCCTACCAAAGACAAAAAGAGAAAGAAGTCTAACGGGCAGAAGTCAGAACAGGCCAAGAAGAAATTCAAAGGCAACTGTTATAATTGTGGCAAGGCTGGTCATAGATCTACTGATTGTCATGCTCCAAGAAAGGACAAAAACAAAGGCAAAGGCAAAAGTCAAGCAAACATCGTGGAAAAGATAAAAGATGCAGATGACTTGTGTGCAATGATATCAGAATGTAACTTAGTTGGAAATCCCAAGGAGTGGTTTCTCGACTCAGGTGCTACTACACATATTTGCTCTGCAAAAGAAGCCTTTGCAACGTACACTCCTGCTGAGTACGATGAAGATTTATTCATGGGAAACACAGCAACAGCAAGGATTGCAGGAACTGGGAAAGTAATGTTGAAAATGACATCCGGCAAAGTGTTGACTTTAAACAATGTTCTTCATGTCCCTACTATTAGGAAGAATTTAGTTTCTGCTGCACTACTCATTAAGAACGGGTTTAAGTGTGTCCTAGTTAGTGATAAAGTTGTAATAAGTAAGACTGAAATGTTTATAGGAAAGGGCTACCTCAATGAGGGTCTTTTCAAACTAAATGTAATGGTTATTGACAGTATTAATAAAAATTCTGCTTCTGTTTACTTATTGGAGTTAAGTGATTTATGGCATGCCCGTTTGGGACATGTAAATTACAAAGCCTTGCGAAAATTGGTTAATCTAGAAGTATTGCCTGATTTTAAATGCGATAAGTCGAAATGTGAAATTTGTGTGGAAAGTAAGTTTGTTAAACATCCTTACAAGTCTGTTGAAAGAAATTCTAAAACTTTAGACCTAATTCACACAGATATATGCGATATGAAGTCAACACCATCTCATGGTGGGAAAAAGTACTTTATAACTTTTATTGATGACTGCACTCGATTTTGTTATGTATATTTGCTTAATAGTAAGGATGAAGCAATTGATGTATTTAAGCAATACAAAAATGAAGTGGAAAACCAATTGAATCTAAAGATAAAAATGATTCGGAGTGATAGGGGTGGAGAATATGAATCTCCTTTTGCAGAGATATGTTTGGAATATGGTATTATTCATCAAACTACTGCACCTTATACACCACAGTCAAATGGTTTGGCAGAACGGAAGAACAGAACATTAAAGGAAATGATGAATGCCTTAATGATCAATTCTGGTTCACCGCGAAATCTTTGGGGGGAAGCCATCCTTACAGCTAATAAAATACTCAATAGAGTACCCCATCGAAAAACACAATCAATTCCATATGAGTTGTGGAAAGGAAGAAAACCCAACTTGAAATATTTCAAAGTGTGGGGCTCTTTAGCCAAGGTAGAGGTTCCTTTACCTAAGAGGGTTAAAATTGGACCCAAAACAATAGATTGTGTCTTTATTGGGTATGCTGTGAATGGTAAAGCCTGGGGATTTTTGGTTCATAAATCTGATAATCCTGAGATTCATGTTAATACGATAATTGAATCAGATAATGCAGAGTTTTTTGAAAACATTTATCCGTATAAAACTGAAAGTGAGTCAACAAGTGAAAGACCTAAACGACCACGAGAAGAATCAATGGAAAATATTCTAACTAGTGAGGAACCTAGGCGAAGTACTCGACAACGAAAATCTGTTTCTTTCGGACCAGATTTTGTAGCACTATTGCTTGAAAATGAGCCTCAAACATTTAAAGCAGCTATGTCTTCGTCAGAGTCAACTTATTGGAAAGAAGCAGTCAATAGTGAGATTGAATCAATTTTAAGCAATCACACTTGGGAATTGACTGATCTTCCTCCAGGAAATAAACCTTTAGGATCAAAATAGATCTTTAAAAGGAAAATGAAACCTGATGGGACTATTGACAAATATAAGGCTAGACTGGTAGTCAAAGGGTACAGACAAAAGGAAGGTCTGGACTACTTTGATACATATTCTCCAGTAACAAGGATAACATCAATTAGGACGTTAATAGCACTAGCAGCAGTGCATGATCTTAAAATCCACCAAATGGATGTAAAGACAGCCTTCTTAAATGGAGAGTTAGAGGAAGAAATTTACATGGAACAACCTGAAGGGTTTATAGTTCCTGGTAAAGAAAAGAAAGTGTGCAGACTTGTGAAGTCACTTTATGGACTCAAACAAGCACCCAAACAATGGCATGCTAAATTTGATCAAATAATGTTGGCAAATGGATTCAAGATTAACGAATGTGATAAATGTGTTTACATTAAAAACGTTATGAATCATGAAGTCATTGTTTGTTTGTATGTTGATGACATGTTAATAATGAGTAAAGAAATTGACGATATAAATGCTACTAAGCGCATGTTGTCCAACAAGTTCGATATGAAAGACTTAGGAGTTGCTGATTTGATCTTAGGGGTCAGGATTATCAAAACTCCCCAGGGACTAGCATTATCTCAATCTCATTATATTGAAAAAGTATTGGATAAGTTCAATTACTTGAATTTCAATGTAGTCAAAACTCCAATTGATTTAAGTTGTACATTTAAAAAGAATGAAGGTCAAAGTGACTCTCAATTGGAATATGCCAGAGTGTTGGATAGTTTGATGTATATTATGAATTGTACGCGACCAGATATAGCATGTGCTATTAGTAAACTGAGTCGGTACACTAGTAATCCGAATCAAACTCACTGGATGGCTATGAAACGTGTGTTGGGTTATCTAAAATGGACACAACATTATGCTTTGCATTATAATAAATATCCTGATGTGATTGATGGATATAGTGATGCAAATTGGATCACCGGGTCAAATGATGTAAAATCCACGAGTGGTTATGTATTCATACTTGGTGGAGGAGCTGTCTCTTGGAAATCTTCCAAACAGACATGTATTGCTTGCTCCACAATGGAATCTGAATTCATTGCTTTGGATAAGGCTGGTGAAGAAGCGGAATGGCTCCGGAATTTCCTAGAGGATATTCCATTCTGGCCCAAACCTATTGGACCAATTTGCATACATTGCGATAGTCAAGCAGAAATAGGTAGGGCAGGGAGCGTTATGTACAACGGGAAGTCTCGTCATATACGACGTAGACATAACACCATAATACAACTGCTCTCTAGTGGAATTATCACAATTGACTATGTAAAGTCAAGCGATAATGTGTCACATCCACTAACGAAAGGCCTAGTGAGAGAGGCAGATGAAAGATCATCTAAGGGAATGGGTTTACGGCTTAGGACAAGTCAGCATGACGGTAACTCTATCTAGCAGACTGGAGATCCCAAGAGCTAGATTCAAGGAGAAAAACAAAGTTGTGGATGACGGTTCGACATTGTCAATTAACTCAATCCATTCTCATGATGAAGACAATGTTCAGGAAAAGGTTAAAACTTTAAGGCTTGTTAATGAGGTAATAAAGCTTAAAGTTTTTACTGATTTGCTAAGTTTGGTAGATTTGACCAAATAGTGTATCTACGAGATGACATGGTTAGAAATCACCTATGTGAGTGTGAAGTGGAAGCCGCTTCAAAGAGAATTTTATGTCAAAAGCCTATTCTCTATACACTCATGAAACCAGGAGGTGTTCATGGCTGAAACGAACACTACCGTAAGAATCATAAACAGTAAAAGGTTAATTGTGTGACATATGGTTGTCTAGGTATACACCAAAGTTCGACGGTTCAAAGATATCACATCTACCGATTGACCGAGTATATCCGACATATGTTCACTACGGAAAGTCCGAGGGGAAACCTACTTATCCAGATGCAATTAATCCTTGCTTGTAAAGTACACAATTGTCCGTGCATTCCTATGTTATAACTATTCCCCATCAATGTGGGGGATTGTTGGGTATGTAGCAAGAATGATGGGAAATAGAGGGAAGGAGAGGAATTTGAAAAGTTTAGAACTTGAAAGGTTGGGAACTTGAAAAGTCCTCTAATGCTTTATTGAAAAAGGCAATAGTCCCTCATCGGTAATGGAAATGAAAATAGGAGAGCTTAAATAAATAAACACTCCTATTAATTGTTAAAAGGGTTGGAAAGAGGGACCCCCTCGCGCCGTCGTCGTCGTCGCTCGCTCGCTTCGGCTTATTTATTAATTAATTTAAATGGCCAAAAATTATTTTCAATAAATTAGTTGATAACAGAATTTAACCGAAATGTTTTCAACTTTTTAGTTAACCCGACCCGACTCGGATCCACGCGAGTGACCCGTTTTAAATTCCGTTATATTCAAAATTTCCCGCCATGACTGTTCTGAAAGGTTGCAACTTTCAGGAACAGTCAATACCATTTGAAAGTTTGCAACCTTTCATTAATGGTCGTGTCAATTCTGAAAGGGTAGCAACCTTTCAGAATATATTATTCTTGCCTATAAATACCATTCAGTATTCAGAATATTTTCCAACGAATTTTCTGATCTTCCTTCTTCTTAAAAAACATATATTTCTTCGTGTACTTTCCTGCTGTGGATTGATTCGCTGACAGTAGAGTTTTTGGTATCTATACTCTACTGATTAAGATTTTACCCTGGGAGGTTATATTCCAAATCAAACCTCGGATACTAGAGGGGAATAATTTCCTTAAGAGGACACTGTGAATTCAGTGGACTTGATTTTCTTCCTAAAAAAAGAGAAATAAAAGAGTATTCAACATTCTGGTAAGTTTTACAGATTAAATTATTTTTTTACAAATAAATTTCTGTTCATCTTTTTTACTGGTTCTAAAAATCTCAGTTACTTCGAGTTTCTGAATGATTTATTACAACCAGTAATTTCTGATTTTCTTAACACAGATTGGCAACACTTTCATCACAATGTTTGTCAAAGTAGAACAAGATTCGGTAATTAATTCACCAAAGAAGTAAAAAAGAAAGAAAAAAATTGCCAGTTCAAGACAACATTTTACGTCATCTAGCTTGAGCTTTGAAAAACAATATACCACAATCTAGTACTCCATAACATTTATTACATGTAAATAGTAACAACATAAAAAGGAGGAACGCTTATAAGTTTAGATATAATACAAGAAAATATGATTAGAGATTCGTATGGATATTTATTGTTTACTTTAATGGTTGTTGTGGCATCCTATAAACATGGTTGCATGACCACCAACAGTTCAACAATAACAATCTATTTAGTGTAGTTCCAAAAGTGAGGGTCTGAGAAGTGTAGAATGTACACAGACCTTATCTGAGATTTTGTAATTGATAGCCCCCTAAGTAGAAATGTATATCGACATAGAATTTCATCCTCTTGAGACTTGTATCAACTAAATTAGACTGTTGAGTACTCATACAACATCTCACTAGCTATTAGAGTAAACTATAATTGCTACACTCACATCGCCTTAAATAGCTCAATATTGAACTTGAGCTAGAATACTGTTACAACTTCCCACTATGGCAGTTGAATTCTTTGTTATTACGTGATACATTGAAATTAATATTTACAAATTTTTAGGATTTGAGATTGAAGAGAGCCGTGATTTTTGAAACAAACAAAAATTGCAACCATGAAATGCACATGAGTACTCTTTATTGGAATACGTTTAATTTTGTCTTTTAAATATTAATTTAAGGGTTTCTAGTTAATCATCTTTGAAGAAGGGATTAAAATCAGTATTTGCTGATCAATAAAAGTTTGTGGCTGTCAACGGAGCATAAAACATCAATAAAGGAAAGTTACGGATATCTAACCTTCGGCCAATAAGTTTACCAACATGGCTGAGTATTTCGATCTCTTTAAAGAGTTTACCAACATGGCTGAATATTGTGACCACGGACAATTGGCCAGATATTCTCTATTAAAAAATTGTAGAAAACCCTTTGCATGAAAAAGAACAAATTTTTAGGAAAATAAAGAAGACTACGATGCATAAACTGGGATCTACTATTCCCTCTATCTCAATTTATTCATCTTAGTTTTCTTTTATAAATAGTGTAAAAAGGAATGCTACACAAAAGATGTATTTAATATTTCGTTGTTGTTGATATCTCCGTTAAACAATTGAGTGTAAAGTAAATTACTTTTACTAGTTAATAGATGTGTTTACCATTATTATTCCCCCTCTTTTACACCTAATTTGAGGGAGGGATTCCAATTGAATATCTTTTGTGAAACATCATGCTGTAGAAAGAAGGCAAGACTTTTTTTCTTCAATACATGTAAATAAACTAATGAATGCCTTAATATAAGTGTCAAGTTTTTGGTGCACATGAGTAATAAAGGGTGCTAATCCAACTACCCAAACTTGTACATTAAATACCTAAGAAAGTTTTAAGTTTCATATACTAAAAACTGTTTTAAAAATTGTTCACACAAGCAGATTGCCACTTATAAGGTACTAGTTTTGGGGAACGTGTATTGTATGTTTATCCCAATATACTTCATATATATTTTGATTGAAAATATAATATATTATGTCCTTCAAATCTACTAATATTTACTAAGAAAAATCCGTAATTTTTACAATAGAAAAACATATTTTTTCTTATAAAAATGATACATCCTTCATTATAAAATTGACTAAGTGCATAAATTAAAAAGATTTACTACTATATAAATACAATATTCAAATAGAAATTCCCCATAATAACAACGACAAAACAATTGAGAGTTGTACAATAACAGCAAACAAGAAACAAAAACATTAAGCAAAACTAATAAAAAGAGATAAGAGAAGAGACCCACAGAATTTTTCTCATTTTAAAAAATATTTTAAGTGTGTATAATACTGTGTCAAATGTCACTATTTATAGGATAGGATTGAGGAACACAATGAGGTGTCATGAATATGACCAATATCTAAAATGTGATGGCATGAGGCGGGGCTTTTACTTACGTAAGGCGAGACGTAATCCAAAAGACATGAGGCGGGGCTTTTACTTACGTAAGGCGAGACGTAATCCAAAAGACATGAGGCGTAAACCCTCTGAATATTTTAAAGTTTTAATTTTACAATATAGTATAATAATATAATAACACAAAATTATTAAAAAAATACATTAACAGTTTGAAATAATTACAAACATGATTAATGAAACTGATGGAAAATAAAACTTCTAACATGATTATACAAGTATAATAAATTTAAAATCTTAACAAGTTTACACAAATGTATTTTATCATACTATAAAATTTACCTCTCCCCCCCCCCCCCCCCCCGCAAAAGTTTTATAGTAAAAACATTACTCTCATCAACAAAAATAAAATTACTTTCAAATAGCTAAATAAGATATGACCATTCTTCTTGCTCATTTCTTAATTGAACCCTTAAACTCAGTCAAACTAAGTATTTTAAACCCCTGTCACTGACCGAACTTCAAAGGCTTGACAAAAACGACATATCATCATCCGCATCACATTATAAAAGACAGATCACTTATTCTTTTTTTATATAAATAAACAATCTATTTATTGTTTCTTTTTCACTTCATTCCTTCTTCAAACCTCCACCTCTCTTCATATTTTATTACATTAGAGATACCACCACAACCTTCCATTCTCACTGGTATCAATACATTCCTAAATAACTAACAATTATTGTTCGTTTTTTTTTTAAATTTCTTTCATTCACAACTTTTAATCATATTTCCTTAACCAACATTAATATCTACCACTTTAACCACCATAAAATTTTTTCTACCGTTTATGTTAACAAATAACCATTAAAATACATCAACATACTCTATTATTTGTGCACAATTTTACATAGCACATTTCACCTAATTTCACAAAGACATTTAACAATAACTTTTCATCTTTCAAGACTATTAAGTCTTTGTCACTTTATGAGTTATAAATTACCCCAAAAATAAAAGAAAAATATAAATTTACAACAATAATACAATTTTGTTTCTAATATCAAGAGGAAAAATATGTGAAAAAGGAAAGAAAGAGAGAGAAACAGGAAATCAGAATAACGAGAAAGAAGAGAAATGAGAGTTTGAGAGTAAAAAGAAATGGAGGTCGGTGAATAAAAAAAAAGAATAAAAGAAATGGGGAGGGGAGGGGTGGGGAAAGAAGAAAGAACAGGAAAAAAATTATTTTTATTTTTATTTTTGATAGTTTTATTCTACTTTCAAAAAGAAAAAAATATTTTTAATCTAAATTTTGATCTTTCACATTCCTTCTACGTGTGACATCACACATTTATGTCAACTCAATAATTAAGTTGTCATATAAGCTTGGTCAACGGTCATATGGGCTTAAAACGTACAGTTTCATTAAGCTTAAGGGTTCTCTTGAGAAATAGTCAAATAAAAGGGTCCAAAATACAAACGAACACAAGTAGAAGGGTCAATCACACCATTTCGCTATAGATTTAAAAATTAATAAGTATCATTCATTTATTCAAGATTTATGAGGGTCGGGTCAACAATGTTAACTAAAACAATTATCACATAATTTTTATAAGATATGTTAGGAGAGCACCGAGCGTTGGGCGTAGGACGTATAATTAGGCGCTTAGGGCATAAGTCTTACAGAACTATGCCCCACACTTGAGTCTCGAGGCGATATGTTGGAGCCCACCCAAGGGTGAGTCCTAACCGAGTCTTTTAAATCAGTGAATATGAAGTTAATCCATTTAATACTATGGATGAGAGGTAGGAGTAGAAAACTATGATGAATATAATTAGTGGGAGGTACATATATTTACATCATACAGAGTTAGCGGTAACAACATTTACTTAATGTAATCCTCACTGACTCATATATATATATATATATATATATATATATATATATATATATATATATATATATATATATATATATATATATATATATATATATATATATATATATAAGAATAATATATACATGTGTGAATTTTTTTTATGGAGGGAAAATTTAATTATTATATTCCCAATTGGAAGAAGAGCAAAACAAAAAAATCATAATTTTACTCCAGTATGAAATTAATACAAGGAATCCATCTTCAACAGACTGTATGGTGGTTGATTCATGTACTAATATGATGATTTACTATTTAATATTTGATTTATTAAATAATTTATAAGATTTAAATAAGTTAACATGCCATCATAGATATGTAAACAACATTTATACTACTAGTATATATATGTTCAACCAATTTTAAAATCACTAATAGAGCAAAATGCAAAAGGATTCATGTTTATAGAAAATCATTTAAAATGTAATATAGAAGAATCTCAACATTTAGGGTGTGTTTGGTATGATGGAAAACATTTTCCTTTTAATTTTCTCATTTTTGGTTGGGTCAAATATTTTCGAAAATGTTTTCCAAATCAACTCATTTTCCTCAAATTTAAGGAAAATGATTTCCTTTCAAAACTTAATGAAAACATTTTCCAAACTCTCTTCCAACCTCCCCCTACTCACCCCACCCTACTAGCCCCCACCCCCCTAACAACCACCACCCACCCATCATACCAGCGACCAACCCACCCCCTACCAGGCCCCCCCTCTATCCCTAAAAAAAAATTAAGTTTATTTATAAAAAAAAATTACTTCAATTTTCATTTTTTTTTCACCCCTACCCTCGATCCCCCACCCACCTACCCTTACCACCCCACATCCCCAAAAAATAATTTAAGTTTGTTTTTAAAAAATATTTTAAACTTTAAAATTTCTTTTCTTTCGCCCCTACCCTCGACCACCCCACCCCACTATTACCACCCTACCAGCCCGCCCCCCTACAAAAAAATATTGATATTGTTTTTAAAGAAAAATTCAACTTCAAATTTTAATATTTTTCTCACCCCTACCCTCGAACCCCCGCCACCACCACCACGAAAAAATATTAAGTTTATTTTTTAAAAATATTTTCTATTTTAAAATTTCATGTGTTAGCCACTAAACTCGATCCCCCTGCCCCCACACACACACCCTACCACCCCCATCCCAAATAAAATTAAGTCTGTTTTTAAAAAATATTTTAAACTTCAAAATTTAATTTTTCTCACCCCTACCCTCGAATGTCTTTTTTAAAGAAATTCAACTTCGAATTTTAATATTTTCACCCCTACCCTCGAACCCCCCCCCCCCCCCCACCACCACCTCCTCCACACCACCAGAAAAAATAGTAAGTTTGTTTTTAAAGAAAAATAAACTTCAAAAAATATTTTCTAATCTAGTAAAAAATAAAAGATAATTATCAAGAACATTTTTCATTCAAAAACCAAACACAAATATTTTTTTTGGAAAATATGTTCTACTCACCAACTTAACATGAGAAAATAAGTCTAATATCTACTTGCTTTCCAATAAAACATTTTCCTTCATACCAAACACACCCTAAGAGTAGCTTTGTATCACTCTTATACTGAAATATAACATATTCAATGAGAAAAACACAACATTGTTTGTTTACGGTAAACAACAAACAAGAAATGACATCTGCCATTAGCACTGGTAGAGACGTCTGAGACATGCCTCAACATTTTATACAAATTTTATTCAATAAACATCCAAAATAGATGTAAAGATTCATGTTTGATCCATGCATTCCGAGTTCAGAAAGTTGAAGAATAGCAAACAAGTTAAGAAAGCATACCAATGATATTTCACGTGACTATTAAATATTTGTTAATAATGCATAAAGGATAATCAGGCAATAGATATAACACAGTGATTTCACAGGAAGATTTGAGACTATCGTCAATATGATTTCATTGGGATGTTACGATGGAAATTGGGCATCGATTTTTGAAGCTTTAGTTTCCGCCATTGTTGCTCTGCAAATTTTGCAAATGAAAGGATGTCGGCCGTTGATGATTATTTAGAATTTTACATTTTGAGAGGTTAAGAGTCAACCATTTTTGCTACTAATTTTGATTCAAGTATTCCTTATATCTTGTTGAGAATGATAATAATGAATCAAAAAGTACATGCTAGCATAATTGGAAGTTTGAGATTTGTAACTAATTGCACTAGGCCTTATATTGCACATGCAGTAGGAGTACTTGGCAGGTTTACAAGCAAGCTACGTAATGAACTTGGCATGCTATAACAAGAGAGCAAGATATACTTGCTTCAACCTTATGAGATTTATCTCTTCATTTTATTTTCAATTGTAATCTTGCAATTTTATTATCTTGTAAGTTTCACTATCAATTTTAAGGAGATTCATGTTTTTGTTACAATTTTTAAAAAAAAGAGCGAGATATTCGTGCCTCAGCCTAAAGATTTATTTATACATTTTTGTTCATATTATTTCAACTGTAATTTATTGTATTTGTGGTATATTACACCAACAATTTGAACAAAGCTTAAAATGCTTAGGATGATATGTAAAGGCAAAATAGGTCTCTGGAGCAATTTTTCCACATATGGAAAGGAACTTCCAAAAAGGAGCGAAGTTTGTCAATTGTTTGCTAGCTGATATAGAGGAGGCACAACAACATAAAATTTATCAATTGTTTGGTAGTTGGATATCTTAATAAACTATGTGTTTTGAACGAACAACAAGTTGATGCACTTCAAATTAATTCATGGAGGGAGACGTCTCAAACTGGTGGGGGTGGTCTCAAACGAGCTTTGATTTACCTAGAAAACAATTGTGTCACATAAGTATGAAGGACGTGACTTTACTGTGAAGGACTTCTCACATACTATCATGGACTATCCAAAATCTAAACACATTTGGATTTAATTCATCTCGTTGATTAAAATTGTTGTTATCATAAGTACTAAGTCAATGCTTGAAAGGCCCGATGATATCATAAGCAACACCTAGCAACCCACTTATAATGTTAATTTCATAATTTCTAACATTTCTATATATTGTATGGCATATATGTGAAGAATGAAATAGAAATTTGATTGAGCGAAAAATGCTTACTCTTAAATCTTATATCTTAACACGTTAGAGATAATGCTAACAAAATTGATGAAGTAATAGTTTCAAAGAATCAAACTAATCTCTTGGTGTTCTCCTTGGGTACGAAAGCATAAGTAGTAATTCGATTGAGCGATGTTATGTACTTATAAAAGGTTTCTGTTTATGTAAATAAATTAATGAATCCCTCTATATGAGAGAAAGTTTTTAGTGTAGCAGCAAAAATGGATTAAAAAATAATTTAAGTTGAAAGTTCATATTTCAAGTGTGATATTCTTGAATTTGATTGTTAAAATTCATATCATGACAACTATATTGTTATAGGGCTTAATGCTAATTAACATATGGACACACTGTAACAACTTGTTTAGTCGGTTCGAGCAGTATAATTATTTTTGATAAAAACTGACTGAGTCGATGGATCACGCGACAGACTGTCATGGTCACGACGGACCGTGATGGACTCCGTCGTCCCATACTTGTGTAATTTCTTCTTCTGCTCTCCTCATTACCCTCGACGACAGGTAGGACAAACCTTCATAGGCACAACGGTCCGTCGAGGGTCTTCGTTCCAAAACACTTCAACTCTGAAATCTGGGTACTGGGATCGACTCTCTGAACTTCACGACGGAACTGCAGCACGGACCGTCGTAGATACGACGGACCGTCACAAGCTGCGTAACTCCACCCTGGGTCGGATTTCCGCTAAAATTTAAATGGGTGTTTTGGACTATTCATGATTATAATTATGAAATTAGTGGGGTAAGTTTAATAATTTATTTACTTGTGGGTTAAAGAAGATAATAGGGAAATAAATAGTGGGTTACTTTTATCATAATGGATTATATGATAATTAGGCTAAAAGAAAAAGAATCTGCAGAAGAAACATAAAAAGGAACAGAAAGGGAGAACGAGCGAGAGAGAGAGAACGAAGAAGAAAGCAAGTGACTTAGACTTCAGATTGAAAAGATTCATAGGCATTGAGGAAAGCAAAGGCATTGGAGAGGTAGCTTGCTTGATCACGATTCTTCGGTGGAGGTAGGTTATGGTTTATTTCTATGTGATAGATAAGCTCTAAATAGCGATCGATATGTATTGGGTGGTATTGTAAAGCCTTCTATGTGCTTGATTGTGTGTTTGTATGTTTTGATTGTGTAATTGTGGTGGGTTAGAATGATGAGACTGTTGAATCTTCAATCTTAAATCCTCTCTATTAAGATGACGCCTTGACATAAAGAAGGCTTGACGAAATAAAAATAATGAGATAAATGGATCGGAGTGTCACGTTCCGACACGGTAATATTGGATTGGAGTGTCACGTTCCGACACGTATTAGGGGATCGGAGTGTCACATTCCGACACAGTATATGGGATCAGAGTGTCACGTTCCGACACGATAATAATAAAGAGAAGGAATCTTGAATTATGTTAATATACTCAAATTCGAAGAACCTATTTCCCAAATGAGTATGGTGTGGAGGCTTGAGTCCTCATAGGTGTGCTTGGTGTTGTTGCCAATGGTTCTTGTACTTGTTGCTTGTCACATGTTAAGTATTGTGGTTGATTTTATATTATTATTCAGTATATATTATTTTCTATTTTGAGTTTGCCGATGATACCTACTCAGTACGTGTTCCTTGTACTGACCCCCACTTGTATTTTCTTCTTGTTGTTTTATGGAGTGCAGCAAGTGCACCATCGACTTCGACTAGCCCTCAACTCTAGTCAGTCTCCAGTATATCAGATTTCAGGGTGAGCTATTATTCCTAGCTCGAACTGGATTCTCTCCCTCACGTCTTGATGTCTTGAAGTTCGTACATGGACCATCGTTTTACTTATTTTAGTTTCTTAAATACTCTTAGATTTAGAAATTTGAGGATTGAAGTTCTTGATGTGATGACTTCCAGATTTTGGGAATAATAAGTATTAAACTTTAGAAGTTTATTTAATTGATTACGTTAATAAGTTTTGGATCTTCCGCATTATTTTTACTATTCATAATTGATATACTGGTAAATGTTGGGGTTTAGATTTGTTGGTTCGCTCACCTAGGAGGATAAGTGTGGGTGCCACTCGCAGCTCGTTTTGGGTCGTGACAAACTTGGTATCAAAGCGTTAGGTTCGTTGGTCTCATCACACAAGAACGAGTCTAGTAGAATCTTGAGGAACGGTAGGGGGAAGACCTTACTTTTCTTTGAGAGGCTATAGAACTGTAGGAAAACTCCATTCTTTCTTTCTTTCGTGCTATTACTTGGATCCAATTGGTATCTAGGTGATACAAATAGGTATCTGACATCCTCACTCTATTTCGCAGATGGTTAGAACTAGAGCAACAACTGTGCCAACACCAACACCGGCAAGACAGGGTGCGTCTAAGCCAACCATTGGGGCTGCAACTCGAGGAGGAGTAGTGGCAAGAGGTCGTGGTAGAGGTCGCAGGAGGACGCCCTCTAGAGGTAGAGGACAAACACCTGGTCCAGCTAGTAATACGGCGGTGACTCCTCCACCGACTGATGAGGTAGTGAGAGAGGGTGAAGAAGGGGAAAACGAGCAGGTTCAAGATGAGGAATTACCACCCCAGCCTACCCAAGAGATGATTAATCAGGTTCTTACTTATCTTAGCGGGTTATCTGATCAACGCCAGACACCTCTAGTGTTTTCTGCACCAGCACCTCAGGTTCCGGGAGTACAACATGCAGCTACTGTGGCTCCCCGCATGGATGCCTCATTGGAAGTAGGCACGTTTCCTCGATTGACTACAGGGTCTATAATGACGAGTGATCAGCATGAACTTTTCACTAAGTTCTTGAAGTTGAAACCTCCAGTCTTCAAGGGTGCTGAATCTGAGGATGCCTATGATTTTCTGGTTGATTGTCATGAGCTGCTACATAAGATGGACATAGTAGAATGATTCGGTGTTGAGTTTGTGACCTATCAGTTTCAGGGGAATGCCAAAATGTGGTGGCGGTCGTATGTTGAGTGTCAACCAGCACAGGCACCACCTATGACTTGGGCATCATTCTCTAGCTTATTTATGGAGAAGTATATACCCCGAACTTTAAGGGACAAGAGGAGAGATGAGTTCCTAAGCCTAGAGCAAGGCAGGATGTCTGTTACTGCTTATGAGGCTAAATTTTGTGCAATATCCAGGTATGCCACCCAGCTTCGCTTCAGTCCACAAGAGCGGATTCGCCGTTTTGTGAAAGGATTGAGGTTAGATTTGCAGATCTCAGCCTTAGAGGTAGCTGCTGCAGCAAAATCCTTTCAGGAAGTGGTTGATTTTGTGATAGAGGTAGAGGGGGTGAAGCCAGACAACTTCACCATGGCGTCGACATCTAAGAAGTTTCGTAAGGGAGGTGAGTTTAGTGGTTCTTACTCCAGAGGGCAGAGTTCAGGGGGTTACCCAGCCCGACCTATTCAGTCTTCGCTGCAGGCTGTAGCTTGGGGTCCACCACAGACCAATCAGCATTTTTCTGAGTTTGGAGGTTATCCCTAGACTTCGTCATTCTCACAGAGACCTATGCTTGACTCCAGAAATTTTTATGGATGTGGAGAGACTGGACATATTAGGAAATATTGTCCAAAACAGAGTTACAGACCCCCAATAGTTAGAGGTAGAGGTGGTCATGGGAGAGGCCGCCATTCTGGAGGACGTGGTGGCCAAGGTAACGGTGGTCACCAAATCAGCCGGGGTGGCGGGCAAGCTGGAGCTACTGCAGCGCAACATGGTAGGGGCAACGGGCAGACAGGTGATACGGCCCATTGTTATGCTTTCCCCGGGAGGTCTGAAGCAGAGACATCTGATGCTGTTATCACAGGTAATCTTTTGGTCTGTGATTGCATGGCTTCTGTATTATTTGATCCTGGATCCACATTTTCATATGTATCTTCCTAATTTGCTACTGGTCTTGATATATATTGTGATTTGCTTGACATGCCTATTCGTATCTCTACTCCTGTGGGTGAATTTGTGATAGTTGAGAAGGTGTATAGGTCTTGTCTTGTGACTTTTATGGGGAGCAATACTCATGTAGATTTGATTATTCTAGAGATGGTTGATTTCGATGTAATTCTGGGTATGACTTGGCTTTCTCCAAATTTTGCAATCTTAGATTGTAATGCTAAAACTGTGACATTGGCCAAGTCTGGGACAGATCCGCTAGTGTGGGAGGGTGACTATATTTCCACTCTAGTTCATATTATATCTTTCCTTCATGCTAAGAGAATGGTTAGTAAGGGTTGTTTAGCTTTCTTGGCACATCTCAGGGATGATACTTCCCAAGTACCTTCGATTGAGTCTGTCTCAATAGTCCGTGAGTTTCTGGATGTGTTTCCTGCAGACCTTCCTGGTATGCCACCGGATAGAGATATTGATTTTTGTATTGATCTGGAGCCGGGTACTCGCCCCATTTCCATACCCCCTTATAGAATGACTCCAGCTGAGTTAAAGGAGCTAAAGGCCCAGCTTCAGAAGATGTTAGGTAAAGGTTTTATTAGACCAAGTGCATCCCCTTGGGGTGCTCCTGTTTTATTTGTGAAGAAGAAGGATGGAAGTTTTAGGATGTGCATAGACTACAGGCAACTGAATAAGGTAACTATTAAGAACAAGTATCCTATTCCCCGCATTGATGATTTGTTCGATCAGTTACAAGGTGCTTGTACCTTATCAAAAATTGATTTGAGATCTGGTTATCATCAATTGAAAATACGGGCAGCAAATGTGCCAAAGACTGCTTTTCGAACCAGGTATGGGCATTATGAATTCTTAGTAATGTCTTTTGGGCTTACGAATGCCCCTGCTGCTTTCATGAGCCTGATGAACGGGATTTTTAAGCCATATCTGGATCTCTTTGTTATTGTATTTATTGATGATATACTAAAGAGTAGGAAAGAACATGAGGAGCATTTGAGAATTGTATTGAAATTGTTGAGGGGGAAAAGGCTTTATGCCAAATTCTCCAAGTGTGAGTTTTGGCTAGATTCAGTGTCCTTCTTGGGGCACGTGGTTTCTAAGGATGGAGTGATGGTGGATCCTTCTAAGATTGAAGCAGTGAAGAGTTGGGTAAGACCTACTAATGTTACAGAGGTAAGGAGCTTTGTTGGTTTAGCTAGCTACTACCATCGATTTGTTAAGGGATTTTCTTCTGTTGCTTCCTAACAGACAAATTTGGCTAAGCAGAATATTCCATTTGTATGGTCGGACTAATGTGAAGAAAGCTTCCAGAACCTCAAGGCCTTGTTGACTACTGCACCAATTCTTACCTTGCCAGTGGAAGGTAAGAATTTCATTGTTTATTGTGATGCATCTTATTCTGGTTTGGGTGTAGTGCTAATGCAGGAGAGGAATGTAATTGCTTATGCTTCGAGGCAATTAAAAGTGCATGAACGTAACTATCCGACCCATGATTTGGAGTTGGCTGCAGTTGTGTTTGCATTAAAGCAATGGAGACATTATCTATATGGGGTTAAGTGTGAAGTCTATACAGATCATCGTAGTTTACAGTATGTCTTTACTCAGAAAGATTTGAATTTGAGGAAGAGGAGGTGGATGGAACTACTGAAGGACTATGATATTACTATTTCGTATCACCCAGGAAAAGCTAATGTTGTGGCAGATGCTTTAAGTAGAAAAGCAGGGAGCATAGGAAGTCTAGCCCACTTACAGGTTTCTAGACACCCATTGGCTAGAGAGGTTCAGACTCAGGCTAATGACTTTATGAGGCTGGAAGTACTAGAGAAGGGAGGATTTTTGGCTTGTAGGGAGGCAAGTTCTTCTTTTCTTGACAAGATTAAGGGAAAACAGTTTACTGATGAGAAACTGATCCGAATTCGAGATATGGTATTACGAGGAGAGGCTAAAGAGGCAATAATTGATGAGGAAGGTGTTTTTAGAATTAAGGGAAGGGTATGTGTGCCCCGTGTTGATAATTTGATTCAGACTATTCTTACAGAGGTTCATAGTTCAAGGTATTCTATACATCCTGGTGCAACCAAGATGTATCGTGACCTAAAGCAACATTTTTGGTGGAGTAGAATGAAGCGTGACATTGTTGATTTTGTTGCCCAATGCCCGAATTGTCAGCAGGTAAAGTATGAACACCAGAGGCCCGGAGGAACACTTCAGAAAATGCCGATTCCTGGAAATGGGAAAGAATTGCAATGGATTTTGTGGTTGGTCTTCCAAAGACATTGGGTAAGTTTGATTCTATTTGGGTAATTGTTGACAGATTAACTAAGTCTGCTCACTTTATTCCAGTCAAGGTGACTTACAATGCAGAGAAGTTAGCCAAACTCTATATCTCAGAAATTGTTAGATTGCATGGAGTTCCACTTTCCATCATATCAGATAGAGGTACGCAATTTACTTCTAAGTTTTGGAGAACATTGCATGCTGAATTAGGTACTAGGTTGGATCTTAGTACTGCATTTCACCCTCAGACCGATGGTCAGTCTGAGCGAACGATTCAGGTGTTGGAGGATATGCTTCGTGCATGTGTGATAGAATTTGGTGGTCATTGGGATAACTTCTTACCCTTATCAGAGTTTTCATACAATAATAGCTATCACTCAAGTTTTGATATGGCCCCATTTGAGGCACTATATGGGAGGAGATGTAGGTCTCCCATTGGTTGGTTTGATGCATTTGAGGTGAGACCATGGGGTACCGATCTTTTGAGGGAATCGTTAGATAAAGTAAAATTCATTCAGGAGAAGCTTCTAGCAGCTCAGAACAGGCAGAAAGAATATACAAATCGAAAGGTTAGGGACTTTGATTTTATGGAGAGTGAGCAAGTCTTGCTGAAGGTTTCACCCATGAAAGGGGTGATGCGGTTTGGTAAGCGAGGTAAGCTTAGTCCAAGGTATATTGGTCCATTTGAAGTTCTGAAGCGCGTGGGGGAGGTGGCTTATGAATTGGCATTTCCTCCAGGACTCTCAGGAGTGCACCCGGTATTTCATGTGTCTATGCTGAAAAAATACCATGGGGATGGAAACTACATTATTCGTTGGGATTCAGTTCTTCTTGATGAGAATTTGTCTTATGAGGAGGAGCTTGTTGCTATTTTAGATAGAGAGGTCCGCAAGTTGAGATCAAAGGAGATTGCATCTATCAAGGTTCAATGGAAGAATCGGCCAGTTAAAGAGTCCACTTGGGAGAATGAGGCTGATATGCAAGAAAGATATCCACATCTTTTTACAGATTCAGGTACTCTTTCTCGCCCTTGCTTTTCTTCCTGTGATCGTTCGAGGACGAACGATGAGTAAATTGGTATCTATTGTAACAACCTGTTTAGTCGGTTCGAGCAGTAGAATTATTTTTAATAAAAACTGACTGAGTCGACGGATCACGCGACGCACCGTCATGGTCACGACAGACCGTGATGGACTCCGTCGTCCCATACTTGTGTAATTTCTTCTGCTGCTCTCCTCATTACCCTCGACGACAGGTAGGACGAAGCGTCATAGGCACAACGGTCCGTCGAAGGTCTTCGTTCCAAAACACTTCAACTCTAAAATCTGGGTACTGGGGTCGACTCTCTGAATTTCACGACAGAACTGCAGCACGGACCGTCGTAGATACGACGGACCGTCATAAGCTGCGTAACTCCACCCTAGGTTGGATTTCCGCTAAAAATTAAATGGGTGTTTTGGACTATTCATGATTATAATTATGAAATTAGTGGGGTAAGTTTAATAATTTATTTACTTGCGGGTTAAAGAAGATAATAGGGAAATAAATAGTGGGTTACTTTTATCATAATGGATTATATGATAATTAGGCTAAAAGAAAAAGAATCTACAGAAGAAAAATAAAAAAGAACAGAAAGGGAGAACGAGCGAGAGAGAGAGAGAACGAAGAAGAAAGCAAGTGACTTAGACTTCAGATTGAAAAGATTCATAGGCATTGAGGAAAGCAAAGGCATTGGAGAGGTAGCTTGCTTGATCACGATTCTTCGGTGGAGGTAGGTTATGGTTTATTTCTATGTGATAGATAAGCTCTAAATAGCGATCGATATGTATTGGATGGTATTGTAAAGCCTTCTATGTGCTTGATTGTGTGTTTGTATGTTTTGATTGTGTAATTGTGGTGGGTTAGAATGATGAGACTGTTGAATCTTCAATCTTAAATCCTCTCTATTAAGATGACACCTTGATGTAAAGAAGGCTTGACGAAATAAAAATAATGAGATAAATGGATCGGAGTGTCACGTTCCGACACCATAATATTGGATCGGAGTGTCACGTTCCGACACGTATTAGGGGATCGGAGTGTCACATTCCGACATGGTATATGGGATAGGAGTGTCACGTTCCGACACGATAATAATAAAGAGAAGGAATCTTGAATTATGTTAATATACTCAAATTCGAAGAACCTATTTCCCAAATGAGTATGGTGTGGAGGCTTGAGTCCTCATAGGTGTGCTTGGTGTTGTTGCCAATGGTTCTTGTACTTGTTGCTTGTCACCTGTTAAGTATTGTGGTTGATTTTATATTATTATTCAGTATATATTGTTTTCTATTTTGAGTTGGCCGATGATACCTACTCAGTACGTGAACCATGTACTGACCCCTACTTGTATTTTCTTCTTGTTGTTTTATGGAGTGCAGCAAGTGCACCATCGACTTCGACTCGCCCTCAACTCTAGTCAGTCTCCAGCATATCAGATTTCAGGGTGAGCTATTATTCCTAGCTCGGACTGGATTCTCTCCCTCACGTCTTGATGTCTTGAAGTTCGGACATGGACCATCGTTTTACTTATTTAAGCTTCTTAAATACTCTTAGATTTAGAAATTTGAGGATAGAAGTTCTTGATGTGATGACTTCCAGATTTTGGGAATAATAAGTATTAAACTTTAGAAGTTTATTTAATTGATTACGTTAATAAGTTTTGGATCTTCCGCATTATTTTTACTATTCATAATTGATATACTGGTAAATGTTGGGGTTTAGATTTGTTGGTTCGCTCACCTAGGAGGATAAGTGTGGGTACCACTCGCAACTCGTTTTGGGTCGTGACACACATATGTGAAGTATCCTCGTATGGGTACGAAATACATATTGCAATTGAAATGAAATCTTTAAGATAGATTAATGTAATTTAAAAGGAATCACAAAAAGTTGGTAATAGCAGTTAGGTTCACTATCGATAACAAATTATATGGACATGTGAAAATATTATCAAGTCATGGAGTCTTTTTAAAGTAAAGGACGAGGGTGACAAAGTTAGGTGTCTGGTAGCACAACAGATCTGCTTCAAAATTAGGGGTTCTAACTTGGCACCCCACGATGTACATTACACATTAAAAATGTAACTATAAAAATGTTTATACAATTAAGTTACTCATAAGGTAATTATAGGTATTTATAGCGAGTGTCTATTCTTTTTAAGATCTTCTTTCTTGCTTGGAGGCTATACAAAGGGAAACTACCTTTTAATGCAATCATTAAAATTCTGAATGTTTTTTTTGTAATGACCTGTAACAGATTCCATTCAACACACATCTACACAAGGGAAAGCTGCAACTCATATGCTGAATTACATTGGTTCCTCCTTAGACATTATTTATCAGTCTAGTGGAGTGTTAGGACCAAAGGTAGTGTTCATGATTTGATCATTCAAAATGCTCCAATATTTATTAGTTGGGATATCTTATTAGTGTACAGGTTCAGTCCTAGTTGATGTATAGAGAATGGAATCAACAATTTCACGATTGAAATGAATTCCTTGATAATCACAAACATGTTGAAAAACAAGAACACTGTTAATATAAAGTTGAAAAGAGATCATACATGATACTAATAAAAGTATAAGCAAGGCCAACTACACTCATTGCTATCGAGACGCTAATATGGGGGTTAATTACTTTGTCAATATGTCCTCTAATAATGAAAAGGAATCCTATTTCTCCTCTTGGCATTCTCTTCAATTCGACTAGATAAGTGGCAAGTACCTTCCGTGATCAAAAAAAATATGAAAATGTAATATATATTTTTTGTAGACTATGAATTGATTTGATTTTTTGATAGAGAAAGAGAATGCATAGGCAAATCCTTCCCCGCTCTTTTTCTCAAAGTTTTTATGATGTAATCTGTTGGTTAGGGGTATGGTCATTGTCCCCCCTAACAAGTGTAACTTTTTGGATTAATCAACATGGTTGGGTTAAGACTAACCCTTCACACCAAAGATATCACTACCCCAATGATGGATTAAAAATAGTAATATGTTATAAATATTATCTAACATGTCATCATAGACATTAATAGCATAAACAACCTAAAAGGAGGTCTTCACTTTATAAAAGATATTTTAAAATGTAATAAAACAAATAAATATTTATTCACGCTTAATGCCACTCTTATACAAAAATACGCCAAATACAATGAGAATAATACAACATTATATGTATCCTATAAACACCAAACAAGAATTATAACTATAAGTGACACCTATATATTGAGACATTTGATGTATGCTCTTGCATTTTATACAAATCTATTTTGTATATATATATATATATATATATATATATATATATATATATATATATATATATATATATATATATATATATATATCCATAATTGATATATCAAGCTTCATCTTCGATCTATGTTGTCCGAGATTAGACTATTCATATAAATACAAGCTTCAAATTTCTAAAAGCTTACGAATACCAAACAAGTTAATGAAGTACACTAGTGCTTTTTCACATGACTAGTAAAAATTTAGCACTAAAATGTGTCACATGCTCTGGCTTCCATTAACATGTAACAAACATCAAATATAATTGAATGAAAATTATTTTCTTGAGCATATGCATATATAGTGAAGTAAAAAAGTTTGTTGACATTGAAAACTTCAACAAACTTTAATGATTAGTTAAGCAAATCACCAAAAATGTGAAAGAAAGTGAAAGAAAGAAAATGATTGTCCAAAAGAGAATTAATTGTGTGCATATACAAACATATAAAAATTAATGATAGTTGTATATTCATCATGTAACTCATCAAAGTCGTTGAAAGTAACAATGATTTTATATTCATAGTGTAACCCATTGAGTACATTTAAAATAATGAAAACTTTACTTCTACTCATCATGTAACTCATCAAACACATTAAAAACAATGACAATTTTATATTTATCAAGCAACTCATCCAGCATATTGAAAATAATGATTATTTTGTATAATGTTCATCATGTAATCCATCAAGAACATTGAAAATAACAACAATTTTATATTCATCATGAAATTCATATTGGAATAATGACAATTTTATATTTATCATGTAACTCATCAAGCACATAAAATTAACGATTATTGTATATTCATTAGGCAACTTATCAATTACATTGAAAATAAAGATAATTTTGCATTCATCATGTAACTCATTATACACCTTGAAAATAATAGAATTTATTATTAATCATGTAATTCATCAAGTACATTGAAAATAACCAATTTTGATATTCATCATGTAACTCATCAAGCACATTGAAAATAACAATAATTTTAAATTCATTGTGTTATAATCAAGAACATTGAAATTGACAATAATTATATATCCATTATGTAACTGATTAAACAAATTTAAAAAACGACAATTTTATGTTCATTATAAAATTCAGCAAGCACATAAAAAAATAACGATATTTTTTTAATAGCAAATCAGACTCCATGTCATTTCTGTCAATATTTTGCATTTTCTAATCCAAATACATAATGAACTCCAATCTACGGCAAAAGAACGTTGACTTCCATGATAAAATATTTCTACAAAAAAACATATCAAATAAGTAGAAATAATTTGCTCAGTAGAACATTTGGTTATTGTAGTGAAATGTTGATATAAAAGAGGCAGAACAAGTCTGAATATTCAACATTATTACTTGCCGTATCTTAATCCAATTGCACCAGGTACTTGGATCCCGAAAGAGAAGCACTAGCATCTCAAAAGAAAAGCTTGGTCTCCTGAATCTCTGATTAGTGTATTTGCAACTAGCTAAAATGATCTTGAGAATTAGAAACTTCTTTTTACAATATACGCATCTTCATCGTCATCTTCCACTCGCTTGTGGAATCCTATAATCCTCATGGTAGCCATGTATCCCTAGGGAAGTTATTGTTTAAGATTTCCCTAGTGATCACAAAGGGCCACAATTTGTAAGCACGAGTGAAATTGAGATAATCTTCAACCAAATCTATGTGTAACTAGTAGAACCAATAGATCATGTTGAAGATCCGATCAATCTATCCTTTTTTCAATATGAATCCCTAGCTAGCAAAAAGATTAAATTGAATCTTCATTTTGAAACATACCTGAATTAGAAATAATCTACTTCAACAGTATCAAGGTGACAATGATCTGAGCCAATCTACGAGCCAGTAATGAAACTCCTTGGTAGATCCCTAAAATGCTAGACAAGAGGGGTCCTACTTGTTTTCCAAATAAATGAAGAGTTTTATTAACAAACTGATTTATTTGGGAAGGGAGTGTTTCATTTTCTTCCATGGTATATATGCCAAAAGGCACAGATGAATGAGGAAGATGAATGAGGCAAATGAATGGTTCCTTAGGGTTTTATAATTGAAACAATTACTAGGATGGTCCCTTTTCAAGATTTTTAGTCAAAATTCACCTGCATTTAAAATATAAATATAATGATATGCATATTTAATCCCCCATGTTTGTTAAACAAATATAAAGGACATAAAACCAATAATGACTGCGAAAAACACACGATAAAACCAACCAACTCAGCCAATTGGATCTAAAATTTGAAATTACAGATGCTAAGATATTTTTGAAGGTCAAGTACATTAATGAGACATTTGTTGCTTAAAACTCTACCTTTTGACATATCAATCAAAGTTTAGTCATATAAATATATAATTACAAAATAGTCAATCCTATTGTAAAACTTAAAAGGAATATCTGGCTTACACTGAAATCTACTAAGGTCAAGTATCATACAAGTAGATAAATTTCACACCATGACATAAAAAGTTATTAAAGAAAACTAAACAATTAAAAAATGACTTTTAACGACGGATTAAGTTATTAAAATAGAGAGAGAGAGAGAGAGAGAGAGAGAGAGAGAGAGAGAGAGAGAGAGTGAGAGAGAGTATATTACATGTGTTTTATTGTGTAGGATATGATTTTGATAAAAAGAGCAGTTTTGGTGCTAAAACAAATATTTTCATGTCTGAGAAGAAAATCAAGATTGAGTTCAGAGGTTGAGGACCAAGTATGTATAGAAAAATTGATGCTGAAAAAATAAATTGGAGCCTATAGCGACAGAAAAAAAAAAAGGAGGTAGTATGGCTTCTTGTAAAATCAGTATGCCATTATGGGAAGCCTGTAGCAACATGTTTATTTTGAATCCATTTCCTATCCTACCTTTTATGAGTAACGTGTTCCGAAAATACAAATTAGTTTAAACATCGCAAATATTATTTTGAGGGGACTTTGAATGCTTAAAATATTAAGAGGGCAGCTAAAAGATGAGGACACTAGATATTCATTACTTTCCATCATCAAGAATCGATTAAATGCACGAGTTTGTAGCGATAGTGGTTGCATTTTTCTTGACATGTTTTTTCATTCGATTGTAAAATAGTTTTTCCTTAGGGTATTTATCTATATGATGTATTTAGATTTACTTTTGGAGAAACTTCAAAAATAAAGTTCTGAAAATCTCTCTCAACTGAGAGCAACATTAATTATATTATTTTTTATTTTGAAAAATTAATCAAATTGCTCAATTTAGAGTGATTGATAAAAGTCAAATTACTCAAAAATTAATTTAGTAAATAAGTGATCGTTATCAATATAAATACTCAATAATAGAGTCAGGGTCGAATCTTAGAAGGAGTGATCTAAATTGAAGAATTAAATAACGAAACTAAAGATGCAAACTAATTCATTCTAGCAATTATGACGAATGGGTAGATCATTCCACAAAACTAAAGAAAAGAATTTTGAAATTAATTATCACAATTCAACAAAAACAATAGGGTTTAAGCAAGGAAAAGATTGTGTAGGGGTGTGGGAGTTAGTATCAATATCAAATAGGGGTACAAATGATTGCTAATAATCCTAGATAAACATGGATAGTTGGGTAATCGTCAATGACATAAATCTACTTTTGATCTCAATGCCTCATATCATAGAATCTCCTTTCAGGTTCATCCATTTAAAAAATAAACCAACATAATACCTTACTAAATCATACATTCAATCAAAGTCTGCAAATCAAATTTGCAAGTATTAAGTTTTACCTACTTCAGTTAATCCATTTTGAGCATCAATATAAGATCTAAGCTAGGATAAAGTTTGCAACCTTAACCCGTAAATTGAACACATGTTATATGTCTTAAATGCATGAATAAATAATAGAAAAATATAGCATGACATTCGAGGTACTAAATTAAATTAACACCCAACTCCATAATCACAACCCTAGAATTGAGATTTTAACAAAACATCATAAAAGGGAAAGAAATTATAGAAATTATATTTTTAGTCATCAAAGTGTTAATAATTAGCAGTAATCTTCAACACTCACTTTTAATTGAACCTTCAATTGTCAAATACAAAAAATTTCAAAACCCCAAAACTCTAGAGAGTAAATATTCTAAGCTAATATTAAAAACAATGGTTTAAAAGACTCTCTTGGGAGTCGCCTCGGGGATCACCCTAGTGCGGGGATCTAGAAAAATGTCTTGAGACTCACGTGTGCGGATTAGTTTTGTAAGACTTATTCCCTAAGCTATTACGATCCGAGTCTACACCCTAGACGTGGTCTGCACTCGAGAACCATTGTTGGTCCCCAATTAAAGCCTCATCTTGACAAACTACAAGCGAAAGACCAACTCAAGCATACAAGAACTCAAAAAACGGTAGATTAAATTCAAATACTCAAATTTAAAATAATATAAACAATACTCAATAGATAAACTCATAAATTGTAAAAACAACTCAAAGAAGATACATATTGAAAACTACTCAACTTAGTCTATATATGAAGCTTCTACTATTACAGAGATGGAAGTCGGGATAACACCCACGATATCTTAACAAATTTTAGAAGTAAATGGAATCCTCCAAAAACAAAGAGGCTCACTAAAGCTAACTCAAACTGCAAGTCATATCAACAAAGCACCTGTTGATGACCCTAGTTCTATGTATTTGTGTCATCTCATGATAAAGGACAAATGGTGTTGGTATATGGAATGTATGAGCATGTATGGGGAATTATAAAGGCATAATATAAACTTGAACTTGTAACACCTCAGAACTTAACTAGGATAAAACAATAGAAAATTGGTGAACCACAGAGGGGTTCACATATTGTGAAAGGAACCACAGTCTGTTGACCTGCTCATGGTTCACACCTTCCATAAGTAATGGGCGAGCGAGCCTTTAACGTGTTGTAGATAATAACACGATCCATTGGAAGACTTGTGGAATAAAAGAAGAATCACCCAAGGCTAGGGCATCAGGCAACAGAGCCTTCCTCGGGTCGTGGTCTTTATGATGGACTATGGTGAGGCTTATAAATTTAAACCAGTAGAACCCAACCTCAAGTAAAGAACTGTGGTGACATGCATGGTTCGTGGTTCTTCACTTGGTCCGTGAAATAGACCATAAAAGGGAGTTCCTAACACTATTAGACCTTGGCCAACAACCATGACCGACATGAAGGTCTGTGATCCCTTTGGCTGTCCATTAGTGGTTTAGTGATAGGCCTCCATCGGCTTTTAAGTCGAGGTCATTTAAGTGTTTCTCCCTATGATTTTGGAAATCTAATCTACGTTGTTTTTGCTCAGTTTAGGCCTAATATTCTAGTCAGAACCTACCTAAACAATCAAACACCAAAACTTAGAGCAAAAAAGAAGAGAGAGGTGCTAGTTTTCCCAAGAATAATCAGCAAATTTGGTTAAAGTTTCAAACCCGAAATCGAAGGATTTCTCCGTAAATTCCGTTACTAGGTATGTGGGATTTCAATAGTAGGTTCGTTTCACCTATTAGGTCCCTAGAATTATGTCAGATTCTTGATTCTCCATGTCTTGTTTAGACCTAGAGTATCTAAAACCTTAGATATTGGTTGTGATTTAGCTGTTTTGAACTAAGACTCGAACCATCATTTCTTGTGAGTTATTTTACCAAGGAATTTAAAATTTCTTGACTGTTCAGTTCAGGTCACTATATGTAGCACCTTTAGTTCCAAAAAGAACTAAATTGAAAAAAGAAAAATCTGAAATTTTGCAAGTTATGCTTAAGTTATGAGTTTTGGGTCAAGTTAAAATGACCTAACTGTTATTACAGGATAAGTTATGTGGGCTACAAGATAGCCAATGAGAGGTCTTTGAATTATGTTTTCAAATCCACCAAGTTTTATAAGTTTGAAGGTCGGATGAGTGAGATAAGCCCTTTTGAAGTCATGTTGTCTAGTCAATGAAATGAACCGAAAATAGTAAGGTGTATTTTGGTCTTTTCCTTACCCAATCAGATTGAATTCGTTTGACGTAAGGTTTTTTTAGGGTATAATCTGATTGGTTAAGTTTTATAATCCTAATATAAACCTAGGGTTTAAGTTGAGAGTTCAAGAAATGAAAAGAAGATAAAAGAGAAGAAAAGAGGATAGGATTAAGGCGTTCATCGAGGTTCTTGAAATTTGTTATGGATTTTTGCCATTGGTTTCATCACTAAGAGGTATGTAAGTTTGAATAGTGTTGGGTTCGTTCCTCCACACGCCAAACATAATTTTCATATTCAAATCGTCCATAAATATAGAAAGATTTAATTTCTTGATAATTGTTCTTAAATTTCATTTTAAATCCTATTTTATTTGTGTTTTGATGATTAATTGAGATGAAAATTAGTTATTTCAGTGTTGTTTTAATTATATTAGAGTGTAATTATGTTATGTAATCGAATCGAAGTGATTGGGAAAGAAACTGTTCAATTCTAGGCTAGTTAGGGTGACAAAATGAGCAAAAAAAAGTCGTCGAGGTTTTGTGGGTTGGGGTCTTGGAGCCCCACACCATCCAAAGCACCCCAACCAATCCTTTGCAGGTAGATTTTTGGCACCCCACTTCACTTAGTGCGCCAAGGTCACCTACCCACACCCCTTCTCCATTGTTTCTCCCGTTTGAGTTCTTTAAAAGGGTACCTTCAAGCCCTATCAATTCTAAACACTCTAACCTACTTCAAAGCACCTAGAAATCATTGTTAACATGATAATACCCTTTAATTCATAATTCAAATTTCTGTTAGTGTTAAGAGTCAAGTCTTGAGAATTCATTCAAATATTTTGAGAAAGTCTCTTTGAATCTCTTTTAGAAATCTTCTACAATTTCTAATAACTTGTTTCAAGGCTCGAGCAAGTGAGTATGAGGATGAAAAGAATGTATTCATGAGTCTACTTTATCATCAAAATATCCTTCATATTATGGAACATAACACTTGAATTCATAATTTATAGTTAAGAGTAGAAATCAAGAAAGCTTTTGAGTTCAATTTTGAATCATTTGAGATCAACTATCGATTCAAACTATGTTTTGACAAATTAAGTATAAGAATGGGAAGAGTTGTATACATTATTTCTATGTTCTTCAAGTTCTAAGTATTGATTATTGAGTTCATAATCCTTTTGATATAATATTCCTCATGGCACTATTACATGTTATCCATGAAATCCTTGAGTTGAGTTTCCCATTACTCTGTATGAACCCTATAAGTCGAGCATTTTGAGATTAGAAGTATCTTTGGATCCTTGAGTTGAGTGATTCATGCTCATAATTTTGCATGAACCCTCTGAATTGAGCATTCTTGAAATGAGTAGTATCATTGAATTTCTTGTGTCCCAAGTATTGATTTCTATCTATAATTATTAAAAACTTTTAACTGAGTCGTTCACGTCCATAATTTGACATGAACTCTATTTTAAAAAGTCTTTTGCAAATGCTTTAAACTTGTTTTAAGACTTGAGTTTTGAATTGAGCAAAGAGTAAAGAGTGAAGTTCCTTTCTTAAGAATAGCATATGGGAACTATATATTCTCAAAGATAAAATGTTTTCACATTTAATAAAGAAAGAAAACGTCGATTTCCAGTGAAGCCTTTGAGCTAGTTTTAAAGTAAAGCGTAAATTCTTTCATATCTAAGCAAGAGAGGAAACACGAATTTCCTAGAAAGCCATTGGGCTAGTTTTTCAGTAATTATCTCAAACCACTAAAAGAGTTATCTTTTTAAACATATGAGCTAGTTATATTTTGAGATTAGTTTGAACACCGATATGGGGGAGAGTTTAGACAAATCATAGCCCCCATAAAACATGTAGTCATTGTGGATATAAAGGGTCATACTTTTAGAGGATTCCTTAATGCTTTTTGGCATAGACTAGTGGATCCACTTATTAGTAGGTTATATAGTCCTTGTAAGGTATGGACGTTTCTCGCAGCATGAGGCCAAATGATGTATCATCACATAGAACATAAGTGATGGTTGTCGGTTAAAAGAACTCCCACAGAGATAATTGTATTTTTATATACAAAGAGTTTACTTATATTTTCATATACAAAAAGAGTTTATATTGTATCCTTGCATACCAAGTGATTATATTGTCTTCTTTAATATATTGAGTTGTTTTCTACTATTAAAATTTTTCCATGTATTTCTTCTCTTATCTTTGTTTTATATTGAGTAGAGTATCCAGATTTGAGTATCTAGAGTTCAGTATTCGATGTTTGAGTACCAACAGTCGAGTATCATTTTATTGAGTTAAGTCTTATTTCACTGAGTTGAATATCTTATAATTGAGTTGAGCCTTATTTCAATGAGTTGCATTCAACTTTAATTTTTGTATGTTTCAGTCAGTCTTCCGTTGATAGTTAGACAGGATGAGGGTTTTCTTGGGGACCAACAATGATTCTCAAGTGCCAGCCACGTCCAAGGTGTAGGCTTGGGTCGTGATATTTATAGTATTCTTAATCGAATTATCATGTTTTTGTGGGAACAGTGCTTAGTTTCTTGCATGAAACTTAGAACCATAAATTTGTAGATTCTCTTAATTGATTAATTACACTTGCTATCACAGTTAACCAGATAAACATGCCTCAGATTTTGAATGTTATACTGCTAGTACTTAAATTTGCAAATTTACATGTCAGAATATTGAGTTATCCAGCATTGTTGTTATATTGTGTCATATACATTTCCAGTTTGGAGTAGACTTAACACCTTGTTGGACAAGGGTTAAGCTGGTGTTTTACATTTATTTCATCCGTGGTGGGAAGGGATAATACAGGCTTTGAAGAATGGTGTGATCTTTGAGGATGTTCAACCGATTTACCATCATCGTGCTTGAACTATGTGGCCCCGTAGGTTCACAAGTCCCCTACATTGGGCATAAGATTTAGTGATTACACCATTGATTATACCCCTGCCAAGGTAAATTGGGTCCTCTTGATGGGGGTATACATCAGATTTTGCATCTAGCTTATGTGATTTTATGTCGGTTAAAAGTATCTCTCACTGTTAGACTCTAGTGCATTTGACCAGGTTTTCAGTTTGTACTTCAATATTCAGTCTCACCATGTTGTGTTCATAATCAATACTTGGTCAATGTATTCATTTCAATTTTTGTCACTTATAATTCAGTATTTATATTATGTTCAGATTGTATCATTGCTAAGATATCGTTTGTTCAACCTATATATTTTTTCAGTTATTATCTATATTGTGCATGCTGAGTACATTCCAAGTACTGACGCATACTCTATGTTACATTATTTCATGATGTAGTCAAGCATTGTCCTTGGGATAGGCTGGCGTTAGTGTAAAAATTTGCATATCGTAATACTCCCGCTGTCCCTAATTACTTATCCACTTTTCCATATTTACTTGTACCCTTTTACTTCTCCATTTTAAAAAATCAAGAAATGATAATTATACATCCATATAATCCATTTTCACGTTGAGACAACTATAATAACAAACCCAGTGCAGTACCACAACAAGGTATGAGGAGGATAGAGTGTACTTAGATCTTACTCCTACCTCGTGGAGTCAGAAAAACTATTTCCAAAAGATCTTTGACTCAAGTAATGCACATAAAAGTAGATAAAAAGAAAACACAAAAGTTAAGAGGACATAGAAAACAACATTGAACGTATAAAATAGAATTCTGTAAATATAAAAAAGCATTTCGAAATAAGGAACAATAACAATAACTAAATAATGTGATGTTTAGTATGAGTAACAATAATAGTATGACATGCAACTATGAGAAAAGTGCTATTACTATGGCATATCTAAAATTATGGTTGGAAACAAGTGAATAGAAGTATGTAATTGGATACATATCTACTTTATACAAGTTTAAGTGTCTATTTTTGCACAATCAAAGTTGGAAGGCATAAATGTGAAATGGAGTCAAGTTAAATGTCATATTTATATATTATGCTAATTTGAATTGATTCATAAGTAGTGATATTTTAAGGAAAAAAAATTAATACAATCTCTCTACTTCATACTCATATATAGCATACATTCAAATTAGCTAGAGATAATATATAGAAATACATTAAAGCTATTGATGGATATATATATATATATATATATATATATATATATATATATATATATATATATATATATATATATATAGCACTTGAACCAGACCATTTTAAGCAAAACGAGTCAGAGGTTCAGCTAACTTCCTCAAAATAGAATAAAGTGAACCAACAATAGGGAGACTCAAACTTCATCTTCGTTGACATACATCAACTAAGACATTAAATCGAGCAATTATTGGACATTAACAGTGAACTAAGATGGAACAGATGCATTCATGAGAGGGAGAGAAGAAACCAACAGAGAGCTTCAGTTCTCAAACGAAATGCAGCAAAACTGAGACGAGAATGAGTTGAAGGGAGCTATATTACCACCACCACCACAACTGAGAATTCGACAAACTCTAAGCAATGAACGATAAAGAAAACTCAAAACTAAATCTAAACTCCGATCATTCAGAGTCTATTCCCTATGTATTTTGTATATGACTTTGTGCACCTCGTTATGTTATAGTATATTTTTTGTTTCCAATGTAAATTGGTTTTCTTATATTTTTTCCCCAACCTTTCCTTTGTTTTTCCATTCTTTCTCCCAACTTTTCCTATACTTCCACTTTGTTTCTTAAAAAAAAAATTCCCAACCCTTAACATTGAGAATGAAAGGGTTTATATAGATGAGAAGATGGGGTGGATTAGGGGGGAATGGGTAAAGAAAAGGGGTGAAGAAACATGATCTTCACACCTTGAAGATTCTTCATATGGAGGAGAAGCGAAAGACGACGCGCGAGAGTGGACTCGGGTCGCAGGATCTGCTGGACTAGATTGCGATGGGCTGCGCTCCGGTGGGGTTTTGCTTCACAAATAAGAAGATGTGTTGCTGGAATTGTGTTCGGGAAATGTTTGGATCGCAGATGTATGGTTTTTTTAGGCTGGGTATTTGTGAGAAAATTGGGAATTGAGCTGGCTGAAATAAAGTCCCAAAACTTTAGTCTCTAAATAGGTTGAAGAGATTTGTCTACAATTGCAATAGAATAATTAATAATCTGGCCAAACGAATTAAAGACATAACCAAAAGATTCGACTAGGATTCAAATAGGATGAATTAATATTAATTAATTAAGGAGTTTCTTAATCATAATGAAATAAAATAATAAACTTAATTGTAAACTTATGATTCAAAAAATATAACCATATTTTAAGCTAAATTAATTTGATAAAATACTTACTAAAATTAAAATCTTTTTGAGATGATTTTCAAAATGTTTTAAAAAAATATCAATTTGTACAAAATTACATCAAACCTTTATATTACTTAAAAACTTATAAAAATAACAAAAATTACCTTAAAAATAACTCAAAAGATATTTTGAATTTCATAAAATTAATTATTTCAGATCCTTCGAAATTTAAGAAGCTCGATTAATCAATTTCTATAGGGGAGAGTCAAAATTGGGTGTTAACACTGCAAATGGGTTGATTTGTCTTTGCACTCATGAAAGGGAGATGTGTGTATGGAATCCCACCATTAATAAGTCAATGAAGTTACTTAGTTCTATTTTGGGGTACCTCTATCTATACTTGTCACGGCCGGAATCTAGACCCCAGACAAGGCGTCGTTGCTCAGAGGTCGTAGACAAGCCTACATAAATCATCTTTACTTCATCTTGGTTAATTTTTGCGAAAAAAATGAACTTTTTTATTTAACATTCGTATAAGACATTCTACTTAAACTCATAAATGTTCACAATCAACCATCTAACGTTAAGATTATCAAATGAAAGAATTAGTTCATAGCTGCATTAAATGTGTACTAGCAAAAACGACACCAATACAAAATCTGAAATGAAGTGGGAAATGAAACACTAGTGGAACATGCTCCACTAGCTAAGTCCTACATCTAAGATAGATAATAACAATAGACAGCCTCGAAAGCATAAGAGCCTACCATGTCCGGATGAAAGGTCCACGTCCGGATAGCTCTAATGGTGTACCGTACGATCTAACATCCACCTGTGCCTGCACCTAAAAATAGATAATTGTATGGAAATAGTACACACTTTTACTAAGTATGGGTACATGCAAGCACACACCAAGGACATGCATGAGAAAGAATAGCTCTTTCCTAACAATATGATTTATGGAAAGTAAAGTTAGTGGACTTGCCAAATTTGGATTAGGAAAGTCAATGGACCTGCCAAATTTGAATTTGGAAAGTCATGCCATGAGTGTGACATGCATCATCAAACTTATCATTTTGCAAACAGTACATAACATATTTCACATATCATATCACGTAGTTCATAACATTCTTTAAAACTCCATGAGACCTTGGGATCATGGACTTGACGTTAGGACTTCCCAAAATGAGGGCTCAACATATGGGACCTCAACTAGGGAGCCTTCTTTAGCAAACACACAGTCTGCTTCATTCATTCAGACGTACTTCATTATTCATTCTTTCATATACTAGTGCAATCACCAGTCATACATATGATGTAGTTTGAGACTCTCATCGGGTTTGTTGTGCAATGACCAAGAATAACCTAGCGTCATAACTTAAGTCTAGCTCACCTCTTGATTATCCTATCCTTACACCTTTGGTATCATTCATTTCATTATGTTCATCATTTGAGGCTGACCTCGTTCATTCTTTGGGAACTTTAACTTTAACCGACATAGATCATGTGAGCATCATGAAATCAATTGTCTCCCCCACACCGAAAAGAGGTGGAAACACTGGCCAAAGTGACCCAAAACATGCTAGCGTACATGGGAATTGAACCACGCGAGATCCCTATATTGGCAGCATAGGTTCAAAGACTAGGAGATATAAGGAGACCCATACCCGGCATGCCGAACAGTCTTATCTCATGAGAGTTACATGAACCTCCGCCCTCCCCAAAAGAAGGCATCACCGCTCATAGCTAGCCTATCGTTGATCAGTATATAGTTCCATTACATTCAACTCATACATCATGGAAGCTTGCTTCTAGCATGAGGACAATATAACTCATTAGATGATTTCTCATCTGATCATTAGTATTGAGTATGCATTAACTTCAGTACTTTCATTAGAGTGTTTATACAGACTGGTCTCTTCATTAACTTTGCACTCTCATAGGTGAGTAAGTTGTTGTAACATTTACTTAGGATCATTTGAGATTGCTCTCATACTTCACATTAAACTCTTATCATGTTTTCACTACACTCATTAACTTTAGCACATTTGCTCTTCATAATTACTCACCCTTTTACATGAATGTTCATTTCATCATATGCCAATGCACATGGCCATTTAGTGTGTTTCACACTCTTATTTAACCCCTTATAGGTTTTACATCATTTCATCACATACATCTTAGGTTCACTTACTTTTAAACCTCTGCTAGACTTATGAGTCAACAAATACAAGCCATGAGACTTTATTCATAGTTTGTCTAAGTAATTCATGTTTACCCAAGATTATGTGGTACAAGACTTATGCATCTTGTAGATATGCCAAGATATTGATTTTGATCTTTAGAGTCAGCATTCATTATGTATTTACTTACGTATGACTTATATCTCAATACGAAATTGGGAAAGGGTACCCGACTTCGAATCCCTTGGACAACACTTAGGTAATTTTCTTTCACGTAATTTTGGATTTACATTTAGGCTTGGAGAACCCGATTTCGAATCCCCTCACTAACATTATTTTTCCTTTATTCCCCTCCCCCCTCACTTCAGTTTAGGCGTTTTAAGCATTAGGGGATCCGGGATCGAACCCCCATAGCAACATTCATTTATTTCTCTTTTTCGTAAGTTTTTCCCATGTTGGCCGAGAGGAGGTGGGTTCGAATCTCACTCCTCTTATTATTATTATTATTATTATTATTATTATTATTATTATTATTATTATTATTATTATTATTATTATTATTATTATTATTATTATTATTATTATTATTATTATTATTATTATTATTATTATTATTATTATTATTATTATTATTATTATTATTATTATTATTATTTCTCTTTGTCTCCTCTTTCAGTCAAGGGGTGGTTGGTTCGAATCCCAGCCCTCTCATTATTTTTATTAATTTAAAATTTCCCTTTTACTCTCTTGTTTTGCGGAGAGGTTGTGGGTTCAAATCCCACACCTCTCTTTTTGTTCAGCTTTCATGTATTGAGGTCATGGGTTTAATCCCCACTGACCTCACATGTTTTAAATTTATTTTTAATTTTCTCAAACTTCAAGTATTCTTGCCGAAAACACCATCACCAAGTGCTGTAAATTTTACCAAATTTTCTAGCCTTTATTTAACAACATTCATACGTTCGTTTTGTGGTATTTTCACAATTTGTTTAACTCATTCTTAGGTGTAGATTCATTGTTGTTTTAGCTTAGATTTTTCCACTTAAGATCATCCACCTTACACTTCATTTAAACATCATAGTTTACACACCTTTATGCACAATAATTCCAATCATCAAACAAGCAATTTTAAGACTTCAAAACGGAGAACAACAACACACAATTGCACCACATCATTTTCGATTGACATCATTGAATATGCTTGATATTTCCAAACAGAAAATCACAAAGAACATAATGTTTCACACTTAGCTACCAGCAACCATACCAACAACATGATTTTTAACCTTATTTAGATTGAAACCGGAAGGAGATTAGGGACAAGGAATTCGACAATAAAGGGGACAACCCTAGTTTCATACGTTGAATTTTGTAGAAAGAAATTTCCCTTAGAGAAAGGATTCCAAGAGAGAAAACCCATACCTGGTTGTAGATTTCCACACCTTGAAAGTGCTACCCAAATCCTCCACCAAACCTTCAACATGATTCCGTCGAGAAAATGATGTAAAATTTTCGTTTCTTAAGTTAGCTTGCTTGTTTGTATATTTTTTTTTGTAAGTTCTTTGAGTGAAGAGAAATTTTGATTGTTTTCTAATGTTTCTTTTCCTATTTTTTGCAGCAAAGAAATCAAAATGGACGAGAGAGAGAGAGGTTTAGGTGTGTGCGAGAGTTTGTGTGAGATAGTGCCCCTTAAAACTAGGATAGTTGGCAAGACTTAGTCAATTTAATTTAATAATTAATAACTAAAAATCTGATTTCCCATTTTTATCAATCAGCCATTAATTATATAATATTAGTTAATTACATTAATTTACCCACTTAAATAAAAACAATTTAATTCATTGCTTCCACCTAGGTTCGAACCCGGGTGGAGCAAGACTTTACTTTTAGAGGCCATTTTCGGCACTCTCTTCAAAAAATACCCCTCTACCTTATTAATTAAATAATTAAATGGTAATTACGATACTACCCTTAGCATGGTAAAATACCATTTTACCCCTAGACCCTACAAACTTAAGATTTACCCTTTTTAAGTACAGTAAAGACTCATCTGGGTAAATCTTCATATTCGGGAGCCCTACATGGATGGACCCAACCTTTCCTAGCTCAACTAACTCCACAAGTTAGGTGGCTTGGCTGTTGCAAGGGTTCAAAGGCCTGGTTCTACGCACATCAATCTGTATGAACCTGGTCTAATCGTAGGCATTCTAGACACATTAAGCATTACTTTTCTTATACATTTTTAGGGTTGTTACAATACTAAATATGGTTTTGGATACGATGACTCATGTCACGATTATAAAGATCTAATTATTGATCATTATCATAATTCTTATAATGATGAGGTGCCCAATGTGAGGATTGTCGCCAATATTTACGATTTAAGGACTAAATTCTTGAAAAACACTCCATGACCAGCTTCAAAGGATCTCTGAAGTAAATCATTCGGGTAATTTTGTCAATGAGAAGATTTATTGGATTGCATCTACGGGTATTGATGATGATGATGCACACAACATCATTTATTTTGATGTATCAAACGAGACATGGGGAAGCGTGGAGATTCCTATTTATGGAGAAAACAATTGTATTATCAAATTGGGAGTGGTGGGAAGTGACCTCTCTTTGCTTTATACTTGTCATGTATGTACTACTTTGGAAGTTTGGATTTTGAAAGAGTGCAGAGGTTATATGTCATGGACGAAATGGTTCACCCTAAATATGGTGTGTATATTTGTTTTCTTCATCCAATTTCACATTTCTTATACACCTTCTTCAGACAAATAAGGGGGACATTACACTTTTGATTCGGAGATGATCATGTTATTTGATAGTGTTAAAGAATGACAAAAGTCCCACATTTGTGGTTAATGAGATGGGTGAACTCCTTATAAGGATTGGACAATCCTCCTCCGTTTGAGCTAGATTTTGGGTGTGAGTTATGTCTAAGACCTAATTTCACATGGTATCAGAGCAGGGCCCGTCTCACCCGATGTTGGGGTTCCCAAAATCAAAAATTGCTCATGCACCAGATGCTAAGAACAGGGCGTGAGTTGGGGTGTTAAATAATGACAAAAGTCACACATCGGTGGTTAATAAGATGGGTGGACTCCTTATAAGGATTGGGCAATCCTCCATTTGAGCTAGCTTTTGGGGTGTGAGTTAAGCTAAGACCTAATTTCACAGTTCAACTAAAAAACTATAACACATTGCTGCAGTTGGGGGATAAAATCCTGCAGAAAGCATTGCTAATCCTCTAACGATATCCGACAAGAATTCTTCTTAGTTTTGTTGGTATGCTCCTTTTTCACTTCTTTTTTCTATCAAATATAGGACGAGACGTTGAATTATATTTTTTCTTGTAGTTATTGTAAGCATTTCTCCTTATTAATTAACTAGTTTACAGACACGTGTGTTGCGTGTAGTACTCTATCGTCGATTATTTTAGTAGTTTTTGTATTCTAAATCAATAAATCATTAACAATATACATGTTTTTTCACGCCCCGAGCTACCCCATAGACGCGGACACGGAACCTAGGACCACACGTGATCCCAAGCTAATCCTGCTTGCATGATCATGAGCATACTAAAGATAATAAACTGTTGGGGAAGCTAAATCATAATTAAAATGAAAATATGGGGAATACCCATATTCTATAACTTAGATATTTGAAAACAATGAGTTTAATACAAAAGAAATATTAAGTCAATACTTAGCTGAATCTAACTATGTCTGAAAATAGCATCTAAACTACACTAGAAATACTGGGACAGGCCCCAGCTAAATCTAGCAAAAACTGAAACTAAATGACTAAAGAGTGAAATGAAACTCATGACTGTTGTCCTCGGAGAATGAGCACTCACCATTGAATCTGCTGAACTGGAGATCAGGAAATCGTTCTATGCGTGATCTGGATGCTGAGAACCTGAACCTACATCACGAGAAGATGTAGCGCACGTATGCTTCAATACTTGAAAGGTATTGAGCATGTAGGATAGAGTAAAGCTGAAATAAAAACAGAACTGAACAAGCACAAAAACAAGTATAATAATATGAATATGATGTGCTGATTTCTGAGATAACTAGATGCAATGACCAATTTATAGCATGCTGAAACTTAAAACTGAATATGCTGATAAATGGTCAATGCAGAGAGTCTGATTGTACTGTGGGAGCTACTAATAACCGATCATAAAATCACATGAGCTAAATGTGGAGTCCGATCGTGGGACCATGGAGGGAGTCTCAATCGATCTTTTCTAGGATTCCTTATCACGCCACACATGGAGATCTTTCCATTAATAGATTAGAGGGTCCTCCCATGAACAAATTCTTAAAGGTTAGGTTACTACCTCTTTTACGGAAGAGCTTTACTTTGTACCGCCCGGAGGTCATATAGATCGGAATCCGGAGCGATAAGAATAAAAGGGTTGGTGTGGCCACATCTAAAACTACTGCCGCTTCAAAAGGCTTTGATTCAAAGGGCGCTACCGAAAGCCTTTTTTTAGGTCCTGTAATAGGGAGGTGTAAGCCTCGAAAGCCTTTGGTACTTTGGTAGGGCGAGAAGCCCTTAAACCAAAAAAAAGGGAGTCTCTTACAATACGCCCCATCGAGAGGACCCAATATACCCTGCCAAAGGTATAAAGGCATTTTGGCGTGATCACTAAACTGATTTCCCACAGAGGGGACTCACAACCTACTGAGCTAGTAGTTCTTGGACTATTGGGTACGCTAATCCCTAGTCCAACTCGGTATTACCCAATGAATTCTGTAAATTAACTGATTATATCTGAATTTCTGTAAATACTGGATAACTCAAAATGAACATGCAAATTGAGAATGCAACAATTAATATGGTTATTGTGCATTTATAACTAAGGCATGTATATCTGAAGTGTCTGAAATATATGACCTAGCATGTGTAATTCAAGAACTAAATAAATACACAGCTAGGGTTCTGAAATTCATGCGATAATCTGAGTAATAACATGATAATCTTATTTGAAATATATATTTAATAAATTCATGAAGTTATATCAAAGTTCTAGAACCCTAAGTTTAATCATGATAACATAATCAAGAACTAACTGAAACTAAGAACCCAATGGATGAAAGGAACCCACTAGTGAAATCCCACATACCTGGTGATGAAATCCACGGAAAAATACTTAAGTTTTGGGGCTGGAACTGCTGGAGCTTGTGGCATTCTTGAACTAGGTTTCTTGAGCTTTCTTCTCCTCTCTTGCTTCTAATTTTCTAAGTTTTTATTTAATGATTTGACTTGGATATGTTTTAAAAAGGTTTCTAGGCTTACACTGACTAAAATATGATGATTTAGGGTCAAAACGACGTAACTTAGGGTTTAAAAGGAGTGGGAAAGGTCAAAAAGATCCCCGGGAAGGTTGTTGTCGGGCCTCACGACGACCTGGACTGACGGTCCGTAATGCGCCCGACGACTGGGCGTCGGGTCCGTCGTGAGGGCCTGTTCGACATTCCTCCACCAAAATTGACATAACTTTTTACTCTGAGGTCTGATTTTAGCAAGGTTGGTAGATATGGAAATATAATTCAATTATATATCTGTGGGTAGGTCATGGGATACCTAATTCATTTTGTGCTAAGAGTTATGATAATTTTATATTGACCCAACTGCATTTCCCCTTAACTAGCTGTAAATTTTCCACCTACGGATCGTAGGTTCACCTAAGAACCATTCTGGTCATCCATAACTTTTGTCAGAGAGTGGTTGAAGGGAGTCTTAATCGATGGTCACGGACAACGGACCGTCGTTTGACCTACGGAGCGTATGTCCGTCCGTCGTTCAAGACTTAACCAATTTTTCTAGGCTGAAATTTTTGGGAGTTTGTGATCCCATCGCAGTTGTGCAGGACGGACCGTGGTTCATGCTACGTTCCGTCGATGCCACCGTCGGTAGCACCTGCAGATTTTTCTGAAAAACATATTTTTGGTCTTTTTTGGCAACGGGGTGTTACATGTTTCAAAAGAAATCTTTTTAATTATTGATGTTTCAAAAACATACAAAGATAATTTTTCATGAGAGATAGATCTGAATTTAGAAATATATTGATGTGGTCTGCTACATCATTCACCAATATCGTTTGAGTGTGTATATAGCATCCTTCAATCCTTGTGTAGGTAGAAGGATAGTTTCGAATAATACTCTAGTCGAGGAATGAACATTAAAGAAGTTAAAAGGAAAACACATAAGTAAAGAAGACATACCAAATAACAAGGACAATATAGCATACCAGTCAGGGTTTCGATACAACCTCATCTCATCACTACAATTATGCTTATTGTAAATTCACACATGGAGACACAATAACAAAAATACAGTACGGTAAAATTAGTATTTGGTGAACCCTAGGTGAACTTTTAAAGTCTTAAATACTAAAACAGTAAAAAGATATTTAGATAAGTATGTCACTAATAAGATAATAATTATATAAGTATATATGATAAGTAGATCCACCTCTTGTTGATTATAATAAATGACATTATTTTCTCACTTCGTAATCTAATTAATGGAAAAAGGTAGTACCCCCTAGACTATGACCTAAATCTCAGAGACACACCTTAACTAAACTAAGGTCTTATTACCCTCCCTCCTCCCCCCCCCCCAAAAAAAAAACCTTTATTCTAATTTTATGCACCTTTTTAGCTTATGTGGAATCCAAATATCTCCCACGCGCCCCATTTGCGTGGGGTTTTTGAGTGTTCCATATAAGACAAAAGGAGAACAAAATTACAAAAAAAAAGGTTCAGGTGGTAATAGGACCTTAGTTTAGTTCAGGTGTGTGTGAGATTTCAGTCATAGTCTAGGGGTAGTTGTGCATTATCTCTTTAATAAATGATATTTACACAAGTATGTCAAATATGGGTAAGTTTAAGTTCTTTTCTTCTGTGAATATGCATATATTGCAGTTTTTTTTCCTTATTCTCGTGTTCTTATTTAAATTGTTAGTACTTTCATCATAATGTTTGTCAGAATAAAACAAAATTTATGTCATCTAGCTTGAACTTTGAAAACAATATACTGCAATCTAGTAATCCATAACTTTTATTACATGTAAATAGTGACAACATATAAAGGAGGAAGGCTTATAAGGTTACATATAATACAAGAAAATATGATTAGAGATTAGTATGGATATTCATCGTTTACTTTAGTGGTTGTTGTGGCATCCTATATACATGGTTGCACGACCACCAACACTTCAGCAATAACAATGTATCTAGTTTAGTTCCAAAAGAGAGGGTCTGAGAAGTGTAGAATGTACACAGACCTTATCTGAGATTTTGTTTTTGATAGCCCCCTCAGTAGAAATGTATATTGACATAAAATTTCATCCTCTAGAGACTTATATCAACTAAATTAGATTGTTGAGTACTCATAAAACTTCCCACTATGGCAGTTGTATTCTTTATTATTACGTGATACATTGAAACTATTATTTATAAATTTTCAGGATTTGAGATTGAAGAGAGCCATGATTTTTTAAAGAAACATAAAATTAAACCATGAATTCACATGAGTATTCTTTATCGGAATAAGTTTATTTTTGTCTTTTAAATATTAATTTAAGGTTTCTAGTTAATCATCTTTGAAGAAGGGATTAAAATCAGTAATTGCTGATCAATAAAAGTTCATGGTAGTCTACAGAGAATAAAACTTCACTAAAGGAAAGTTACGGATGTATAACCTTCGGCCAATAAGTTTACCAACATGGCTGAGTATTTCGATCTCTTTAAACCGATTCAAGCTCAATTCTTCATAATTTGCATTAATCAAGTACTGTGACTCTTGAATTGTCGCCTCCATAATAAAACAGTCCAACAACGTCAAATAAATCAAAAAATCCCGAACTAGTTGAAGAGCTCAAAGCGATCAACCAAAATAACAACATCATTCCATATAAAATTACTCTCTTTTATAGTGAATTAGTTGAAGATTTAGAACATTTTCTATCTCAACACTCTCTTTGACTATCCAACCCATGGACTCAAAGAAGACAAGAACGTCTACTCAAGGGTCGTGATATATAGAATATTTTCTTGTATGATAAAAGGATTAGATCATCAAACAAATTGTAGGTCTGGGGTGTTGGCTCCAAGAGAGATATCACAATACTGCCATTCAAGATTTACACAAATAGAGATGTCATCACACAACCTACAAGATATGTATGTTGAGGTCGAATATATAGTCCCTAAAATTTGTCACAATTTATTTTTACATTTAGACACCTTGATTGTGACCATGGCTATTGGCCAGATATTCTATCTCTATTATGAAAATGTAGAAAAACCTTTTCCAAAAAATTAATAAATTTTGTAGGCAAATTATAAAAGGAAATTACGATGCATAAATTGAGATCTACTCTTCCCTCTATCTCAATTTATGCATATTACTTTCCCTTTATAATCGGTCTAAAAAGGAATGCTACACAAAAGTTGTATTTAATATTTTATTGTTGTTGATATCTCCGTTAAAAAATTAAAAGTGTAAAGTAAATTACTTCTACTAGTTAATAGATGTGGTTGCCATTATTATTCTCCTTTTTTTACACCTAATTTAAGGAGGAATTCCAATTGAACTTGTTTTGTGAAAAATCATGTTGTAGAAATAAGATAAGACTTATTTTTCTGTACATGTAAATAAACTAATGAATCCCTTCATATGAATGGAGTTTTTAGTACACATGAGTGACAAAGGGTGCTAACCCAACCACCCAAACATGAACGTTAAATACCTAAGAATGTTTTAAGTTTTATATACAAAAACTGTTTTATAAGGTATTAGTTCTGAGAACGTGCATTGCATGTTTATCCCAATGTACGTCATATAAATTTTGATAACAAATAACATATTTTATATCCTTAAAATCTATTGATACTTACTAAAATAAATCCATAATTTTTACAATAGAAAAGCATATCTTTTCCTAATAAAAAGGATACATCCTTCATCAGAAAATTGACTAAAAGTGCATAAAATAAAATGAGTTACTACTATATAAATAAAATAATCAAATATAATTCCCAATAATAACAACGACAAAAAAATAGAGAGCTTTACAATAACAGCAAACAAGAAACATAAACATCAAACAGAACTAATAAAATGAGATAAGAGAAGAGACCATAGAAATTTTCTCATTGTTTAAAATTATTTTAAGTGTGTATAATATTGTGTCGAATATCACTATTTATAGGATAGGACTGAGGAATACAATGAGTTGTCATGAATATAACCGGTATTTTAAAATGTTGGGGCGTGATGCAGGGCATTTTACTTAGCATAAGGTCAGATTTAAGTTTTAAGACATGGGGCGTAAACCCTATGGATCTTTTAAGGTTTTAATTTTATTATATAGTATAATAATATAATAACACAAAATTATAAAAATACATTAATAGTTTGAAATAATTACAAACATGATTAAGGGAACCTATAGAAAATAAAACATCTTACATGATTATACAAGTATAAAAAATTTAAAACATATTTCATCATACCATACAATTTACCTCCTCCCCCCCCCCCCCCCCCCCCCAAAAAAAAATTAATTATATACTTACAATTATAATAGTAAAAACATTACTCCTCATGAGTAAAAATAAAATTACTTTCAAATTGCTAAATAAAATATGATAATTTTGAGATATGATAAAAAAAAATGAACCAATGATAAGTGAAAAAGTAAAATTTTGCTATGTATTTTTACAAGGAAATGTTACGTAGTATATAATCATCCTCAGTGTTATAAATAGTAAAGATGTGATACCATAACCTATTATTTGAATTACGCTCAATATTCTTATCTCGGTGGAATAGTCTGATAGACCCTTGTACTTGTATGAGTTTGTATTTTGAACCATTCTACTTGATTATTTGTCAATTAGACCCTTAAACTCAGTGAAACTAAACATTTTAAAACCCTTTCGTTGTGTATATACTTCAAAGGCTTGACAAAAATGACATATCATCATCCACATCACATTTTAAATGACAAGTCACTTATTATTATTTTTTAATTAACAAAAAGGATAATGTACAAGTACCCCCTCAACCTATGCTTGAAATCTCAGAGACACACCTATACTATACTAAGGTCCTATTACCCCCCTGAACTTATTTTATTAATAATTTTCTACCCCTTTTTGGCTTACGTGACACTATCTTGTGGGCCCAACGTTGGATGACTTTTATTTTCAAGCTACTGCCACTTAGGCTGAAAAGGGGTAGAAAATTACTTATAAAATAAATTCAGGAGGGTAATAGGACGTTAGTATAGTAAAAGTGTGTCTCTAAAATTTCGGGCATAGGTTGAGAGGTACTTATACATTTTCCCTAAAAAACAATCTACTTTTTGTTTCTTTTTAACTTCATTCTTTCTTTATCCCTTCACCTCTCTTCATATTTTTAAATTAGATATACAACCACAACCTTCCATTCACACTAATATCATTACATTCCTAAATAACTTACAATTATCGTTAATTTTTTTTTCAAAATTTCTTTCATTCACAAGCTTTAATCGTATTTCCTTAACCGACATTTATGTCTACCACTTTAACCACCATAAATCTCTTTCCCCCCATTGATGTTAACAAAAATCCATTAGAATACATCAATATGTTCAAATATTTGTACACAATTTTACATAGCACATTTCACCTAATTTCACAAAGACATTCAACAATCACTTTTCATCTTTCAAGACTATTGAATCTTTATCACTTTACGGGTTTTAAATTACCCCACAAATAAAAGAATACATATCTACAACAACAATAATTTTGTTTCTAATATCAAGAGGAAAAGTATGTGGGAAAAAAGGGAAAATGCACAAGTACCCCCTCAACCTATGCCCGAAATCCCAGAGACACACTTATACTATACTAAAGTCCTATTACCCCCCTGAACTTATTTTATAAGTAATTTTCTACCCCTTTTTAGCTTACGTGGCACTAGTTTGAAAAAAAATTCAACCATCGTTGGACCCACAAGATAGTGCCACGTAGGCTAAAAAGGGGTAAAAAATTATTAATAAAATAAGTTCAGGAGGGTAATAGGACCTTAGTATAGTATAAGTGTGTCTCTGAGATTTCGGGCATAGGTTGAGGGGTAACTTGGGCATTATCCCGGGAAAAAATGAAGAAAAAGAGAGAAACAACAAATCGAAAAGGGCTGGAAAGAGGAGAAAGAAGAGAAACGAGAGTTTGAGAGTAAAAAGAAATGGGGGTTTGAGAATAGAAAGAATAAAAGAATGGGGAAGGGAGGGATCGGGTGGAGAAAGAAGAAAGAATTGGGAAAAAATTAATTTTTTTATTTTTGATATTTTTGCTCTATTTTTAAAAACAAAAAAAAAATTAGTCTAAAATTTGATCTTCATGCTCCTTCTACGCGTGACATCACACATTTATGTCAACTAAATAGTTAAGTTGTCATATAAGCTTGGTCGACGGTCAAAAGGGATTAAAACAAAGAGTTTCATTAAGTTTAAGGGTTCTGTTGACAAATAATCAAGTAAAAGGGTACAAAATAGAAACGCATGCAAGTAAAAGGGTCCATCAGATCATCTCACTATAGATTTCAAAACTATTAAGTATATTCATTTATTCAAGATTTTTGAGGGTCAAAAATGCTAACTAAAAAGATTATCACATAATTTATATAAGATATGTTAGGTGAGCACCAAGCGTTGGACATTAGACATATAGTCGGACTCTTAGGGCATAGGTCTTGTAGAATTGTGCCCCACACTTGAAGTCTCGAGGCGATATGTTGGAGCCCACCCAAGGGTGAATCCCAACAAAGTCTTTTAAAGCACTGAATATGATGTTAATCTATTTTATACTATGGAGGAGAGGTAGGAGTAGAAAACAATAATGAAATATAAATAGTGGGAGTTACGTATATTTACATCATAGAGTTAGTGATAAAAAAATTTATGTAATATATATATATATATATGCATACGTATATATATATATATATGCATACGTATATATATATATATATATATATATATAATATATCTATCTATATATATATATATATATATATATATATATATATATACATATATATATATATATACATATATATATCTATATATATATATATATATATATATATATATAAAATATATGATATAGATCTTTATGGTTTTTTATGAAGAGAAAATTTAACCATTAATATTCCCAATTGTGAGAAGAACAAAACAAAAAAATCATAATTTATGGTGGTTGATTAATGTACTGATATGATGATTTACTATTTAATATTTAATTTATTAAATAATTTATAAAATTTAACTAAACTAACATATAGATTAAACTACATTAATAGTGTAAACATTATTTATACCACTAGTCTATATAGGTTAAACTAGTTTCAAAATTACTAATAGAGCAAAATGTGAAAGGATTCATGTTTATGGAAAATCATTTAAATTGTAATATAGGAAAATTTCAACATTTAGTATAGATTTATATCACTCTAATACTAAAATATAACATATACAATGACAAAAACACAACATTGTTTGTTTTCAATATACAACAAACATTAAATGACATCTACCATTAGCACCAGTGGAGATGTCTGAGACATGCTTTTGCATTTTATACAAATTTTATTTAATAAACATCCAAAATGGATGTAAAGATTCATATTTGATCCATGCATTCTGAGTTCAGCAAGTTGAAGAATAGCAAACAAATTAAGAAACCATAACAATGATATTGCACATGACTATTAAATGTTTGTAAATAATGCATAAAGGAAAATCAAGCAGTAGATATAATATAGTGATTTCACAGGAAGATTTGAGAGTATCGTCATTGTGATTTCATCGGGAAGCTAGGATGTAAATTGGCTTAATTGGGCATCGATTTTTGAAGCTTTAGTTTCCGCCATTGTTGCTATGCAAATTTTGCAAACTAAAGGATGACAGTCACTGATGGTTATACATTTTGAGAAGTTTAAAATCAACCATTTTTGCTACTCCTTTTGATTCAAGTGTTCACTTATATTCTGTTGAAAATGATAATGATGTAATAAATCAAAAATTGGAACTTTGAGATATGTGACTGATTACACTAGGTGTGATATTGCATATGCAGTAGGAGTACTTAGTAGGTTTACAAGCAAGGCAGGTAGTGAACATTGGCATGCTATAACAAGAGAGCGAGATATCCGTGCCTCAGCCTGATGAGATTATTTCTTCATTTTATTTCAATTGTAATCTTGCAATTTTATTATCTTGTAAGTTTTTTCAATATCAGTTTTAAGGAGATTCATGTTTTTGTTACATTTTGAAAAAAGAGAGCGAGATAATCATGCCTCAGCTTAAAGATTTGTTATGCATTTTTGTTCATTTTATTTCAACTGTAATTTATTGTTTTTGTAGTACATTACACCAACAATTTGATCTAAGCTTAAAATTCTTAGGATGATATGTAAAGGACAAAATAGGTCTCAGGACAAAATAAGTTTGTCAATTGTTTGCTAGCTGAGCAAGAGGAGGCACAACAACATAAAGAACAAGTGGTTACCTTAATCAACTATGTGTTTTGAATGAACAACAAGTTGATGCACTTCAAATTAATTCATGGAGGGCGACATATCAAACTGGTGGGGGTGGTCTCATAAGAGCTTTGATTTACCTAGAATATAATTGTGTGACATAAGTATGAAGGACGTGACTTTAGTGTGAAGGACTTCTCACATACTCTCATGGACTGCTCAAAATCTAAACACATTTGGATTTAATTCATCTCGTTGATTAAAAGTGATGTTATCATAAATACTAAGTCAATGCTTGAATGACCCAATGATATCATAAGCAACAACTATCAACCCTCTTATAGTGCTAATTTCATAATTTCTAACATTTCTATATATTGTATGGCATATATGTAAAGAATGAAATAGAAATTCGATTGAGCGAAAATTCTTATGCTGAAATTTTATATCTTAACACGTTACAGATAATTCTAACAAAATTGATAACGTATATTCTAGGAAAAATATCTAATTTCAAAGAATCCAAACTAATATCTTGGTGTTCTCCTTGGGTATGAAATAATAAGTAGAAATTCGATTGAGCGATGCTATGTACTTATAAAAGGTTTCAGTTTATGTAAATAAATTAATGAATCTCTTTACATGAGAGAGAGTTTTTAGTTTAATCGCAAAATTGGATAAAAAATAATTTAAGTTGAAAGTTCAAACTTCAAGTGGGATATTCTTAAATTTGATTGTTATAATTCATACCATGACCACCATAAATATGGTTATGGTGCTAAATGCAAATCAACATATGGATACACATGTGAAGTACCCTCGTATAGTTCAATATCCATATTGCAATCGAAATGAAAAGTTAGGTTAACTATTGATAACAAAGTATATACACATGCGAAAATATTATCAAGTCGGATGGAGTCTTCATGGAGTCAAGGACGAGGGTGATAATGTTAGGTTTCGGGTAGCACAACACATCTACTTCGAAACTAGGGGTTCTAACTTTGCCACCCGATGATGTACATTACACATAAAAAACTATAAAAAAAAGTTTATACAAGTAAGTTACTGATAAGGTAATTATAGTTATTTATAAAGAGTATCTATTCGTTTTAAGATCTCTCTTTCTTGCTTGGAAGCTATACAAAGGGAAACTAACTTTTAATGCAATCATTAAAATGCTGAATGATATTATTGCAGTGACCTATAATAGATTTCTTTCAACACACATTTACACAAGGAAAGGATGCAACTCATATGTGGAATTACATTGGTGCCTCTTCGCCATTATTCATCGGCCTGGTCATATCAGAAAAATTTTCATTAATTGGTGGAGTGTTAGGACCGAAGGCAGTGTTCATGATCTGATCATTAAAAATGATCCCATATTTAATAGTTAAGATATCTTGAAATAGTGCACTGGTTTTCTCCTAGTTGATGTGTGGAGAAGGTAATCAACAGTTTCATGATTGAAATGAATTCCTTTGTAATCACTAATATGTTGAAGAACATGAACACTGCTAATCTATAGCTGAAAAAGGTCATATATGATACTAACAAAAGTGCTCGCAAGGTCGACTTCGCTCATTGTTATAGAGAAGCTAATATGATTTTCGCTTACTTTGTTAATGTGTCCTCTACTAATGAAAATTAAACCTACTTCACCTCTTGGCACTCTCTTCAATTTGACTACATAAGTGGAAAGTACCTTCCCTGAGGAAAAAAATATGAAAATGTAATACCCTGTTTTGTAGACCAAGAATTGATTTGATTTTTTGATAGAGAAAGAGATTGTATAAGGCAAATCCTTCCTCACTCTTTTTCTGAAACTTTTTATCATGTAATCTGTTTGTTAGGGGTATGGTTCATGTCCCCCTTAACAACTGTAACTTTTAAGATTAATCGAGATGGTTGGGGTCAAGACATATCCTCCAAACTAAAGGACAACCCGATAAGAAGGCTTGAAAATATTAATTTGTTACAAATATTATCTAATATGTCATCACAGACATTAATAGCATACACAATTAATCTAAAAGGAGGATTCAAATTTAGAAAAGATTTTTAAATTTAATAAAACGAATTAATATTTATTCACGCTTAATATCACTCCTATACTAAATTCAACAAATACAATTGAGAATAATACAACATTGTATGTCTCCTATAATGACCAAACAAGAATGAAAACTATAAGTGGCACCTATATATGGAGACATTTGATATATTGCATTTTATACAAATCTATGCAATATATATCCATAACAGATATTTCAACCTTCTTCCTCGATCTTTGTAGTCCGATTTAGATTACTCATATGTGTAGCTTCAAATTTTTAAAGCTTACGAATACCAAACAAGTTAATGAAGTACACTAGTGATTTTTCACATGACTAGTAAAATTTATAGCCCTAAAATGTGTCACATGCTCTAGCCTCCGTTAGCATGTAACAAACATCAAATCTAATTTAATGAAAATTATTTTCTTGGGCATATGCATATATAGTGAAGTAAAAAAAGTTTGTTGAGATTGCAAGCTTCGACAAACTTTAATTATTAGTAAAGTGGATGTGCATCATAGTAAAAATATTAAATATCATACTATTTGAGCATTCTTTAATTCAAATTAATAATAAATATCGTATTCTTACACATTGTACATTTAAATAAATAGAGTCCAATCAGCCAAGTCTTTTTCTCCCCATCGGACATGGTAATTCTCTTCATCATAATGACTTTTGCAGTTTTGTTTCTCAATCTCGTGTCTCATTCAAATTTTTTATGCTTTTATCATAGTATTTGTCTGAGAGAAACAAGAATTGACCATTAATTCACAAAAAAAAGTGACAGAAAGAAAATGATTTTCAAAAAGAGACTAATTGTGTGCATATACAAACACATTGAAAATAATGTTAACTGTATAGTCATCATGTAACTCATCAAAGTTATTGAAAGTAATGATAATTTTGTATTCATAGTGTAACCCATTGAGTACATTGAAAATAACGACAACTTTATTACTATTCATCATGTAACTCATCAAACACATTGAAAACAATGACAATTTTATATTTATTATGTAAGTCATCCAGCACCTTCAAAATAATGATAATTTTGTGTAATATTCATCATGTAATCCATCAAGCACATTGAAACTAGCAACAATTTTATATTCATCATGTAACTCATCAACCATATTGAAAATAATGACAATTTTTTATATGTATCATGCAACTCATCAAAACATCAAAATTAACGATTATTGTATATTCATTAATTGGGAAACTTATCAATTACATTGAAAATAAATATAATTTGCATTCATCATGTAACTCATTATACACGTTGAAAATAATGGAATTTCATGTTCATCATGTAATTCATCAAGTACATCGAAAATAACAAAATTTTATATTCATCAAGTAGACTTAAACTAACGATAATATTATATTCATCGTGTAATCATCAAGCACATTAAAATTAACGATAATTATATATCCATTATGTAATAAACTAAGCACATTAAAAAAACGCTAATTTTATGTTCATCATAAAATTCAGCAAACACAAAAAAATAACAATATTTTTTTTTGTAAATCGGACTCCGTGTAATTTCTGGGAATATTTTACATTTTCTAATCCAAATACATAATGAACTCCGATCTACGGCAAAAGAACGTTAGGTCTATAATGAAATATTTTTACAAAAAAACATATCACATAATATAGCAGAAACAATTCTCTCAGTAGAACATTTGGTCATTATAGTGAAATGTTGATATAGAAAAGGCAGAACAAGCCCGAACATTCAGCATTATTACTGGCCATATCTTCAGCCATTTGCACCAAGTCCTTGCATCGCGAAAGAGAAGCACTAGCACCTCCAAAGAAAAATTTGGTCTCCTAAATCTGTGATTGGTGTATTTGCAACTAGCTAAAACAATCTGGAAAGCTAGAAACGTTTTTGTGTAATATATGCATCTTCGTCGTCATCTTCCACTCGCTTGTGGAATCTAATCATCCTCTTGGTAGTCATGTATCCACAGGGAAGTTATTGTTTAAGATTTCCCCAATGATCAGAAAGGGCCACAATTTCCAAACAGGATAGAGATTGATATAATCTTCAATCAGATCTATGAGTCTAACTAGTAGAACCAATAGATCATGTTGAAGCTCCGATCAATCAACCTTTTTTTCAATATGAAACCCTAGCTAACAAAAGTATTTAATAGGATCTTCATTTTAATACCTGAACTGGACATGAGCTATACCAATAGTATCAAGGTGACAATGGCCTGAGCCAATCTATGATTCACTAATGGAACTCCTTGGTAGACCCCTAAAAAGCTAGAGAAAAGGGGTCCTACTTGTTTTTTGAATAAATCAAGGAATTCATTAACAAACTGATTTATTTGGGAAGGGAGATTTTCCTTTTCGTCCATGGTAGATGTGCCAAATGGCACAGATGAATGAGGAAGATGAATGAGGCAGATAAATGGTTCCTTGGGGTTTTATAAGTGAAACTATTACTAGGATGGTCCCTTTTCAAGATTTTTTGTCAAAATTCACTTGTATTTAAAGGATATGCTCATTTTAATCTTTTAAATAAAATCATATGCATATTTACTCCCCCATCTTTGTTAAACAAATATAAAGAAGCTAAAACAAATAATGACTACGAAAAACACACGACAAAACCAACCAACTCAGCCGATTGGATCCAAAATTGTAAATTAAAGATGCTAAGATATTTTTGAAGGTCAAGTAGATTAATGAGACATTTTTGACTTAAAACTCTACCTTTTGAAATAGCAATCAAAGTTAGTCACAGAAAATATATATATATATATAGTTACAAAACAATCAATCCTATTGTAAAACTTAAAAGGAATATCTAGCTAACACTTAAATCTACTTAGGTCAATTATTATACAAGTAGAGAAATTCCACACCCATGATATAAAAAATTATTAAAGAAAACTAAACAATTAAAAAATGACTTTTAACAGACGGATTAAGTTATTAAAATAGAGAGAGAGTATATTACATGTGTTTTGTTGTGTAGGATATGATTTCGATTAAAAGAGCAGTTTTGGTGCTAAAACAAATATTTTGATGTCTGAGAAGAAATCCAAGAAATTTAATCTAGATTGAGTTCAGAGAGGTTCAGGACCAAGTATGTATTGAAAAATTGATGCTAAGAAAAATAATTTTGAGCCTATAGCAATTGGAGAAAATGAGGTAGTATGGTTTCTTGTAAAATCAGTGTACCGCTATGTGAAGCCCATAGAAACAAGTTTATTTTGAATCCAATTCCTATCTTACATATTAAGAGTAACTTGTTCCTAAAATGCATTAATTAGTATAAACATCGCAAATATTATTTTGAGGGGACTTTGGCTGCTTAGAAGATTGAGAGGGCAGCTATAAGATGAGGACACTATACATTCACTGCTTTCCATCATCAAGAATCAATTCAATGCACGAATTTGTATGGATAGTTGGTTGCAGTGATTTCCTATTTTCGTTTTTTCTTGATATGTTTTTCATTCGATTATAAAATAGTTTTTCCTTAGGGTGTATATATATATATATATATATATATATATATATATATATATATATTTATATATATGTATTATGATATATTTAGATTTACGTTTGGAGCAACCTTAAAAAATAAAAGTTTTGAAAATCTCTCAACTGAAAGCAACATTAATTATATTATTTTTTTTTTTGAAATATTAAACAAATTTCTCAATTTAGAGTGACTGATAACAGTCAAGTTACTCAAAAAACAATTAAGTGAATAAGTGATCACTAGCAATATAAATACTCAATAACAGAGTCAGGGTTGAATCTTAGAGGGAGTGATCTAAATTGAAGAATTCAAAGAGGAAATTAAAGATGCAAACTAATTCACTCTAGCAATTACAACAAATGGGTAGATCATTCCACCAAATTAAAGAAAAGTATTTTGAAATTAATTTTCACAATTCAACTAAAAAAAACAGTGTTTTAGCAAGGAAAAGATTGTCTAGGGGTGTGGGAGTTGGTATCAATATCAAATAGGGGTACAAGTGCTTGCTAATAATCCTAGATAAACGTGGATAAGTTGGGTAATCGTCAATGAAAAAAATCTTCTTTCGATCTCAATGCCTCACATCTACATGGACACCATACAAGTAGTGTCTCCATATCTTGAGTGCAAACACCACTGCTGCAAGCTCGAGGTCATGAGTTGGATAGTTCTTCTCATGCACCTTAAGCTTTCTAGAGGCATAAGATATAACCTTATCTCTTTGCATCAACACACAACCAAGGCCAACTCTGGATGCATCGTAATAGATCACATAACTATCTGAACCCTCTGGTAGAGTCAAGACAAGAGGTGTATTCAATCTAGTTTTCAATTATGTGAAGCTTTTCTCACAATCTTCTGACCATTGGAAGTTGACCATCTTTTGAGTCAACCTAGTCAATGGTGAGGCTATGGATGAAAATCCTTCCACGAACCTTCTGTAATAAACTACTAGACCTAAGAAACTTCTAATATATGTAGCAGAGGTAGGTCTGGGCCATTGTTTCTCTGCTTCCATCTTTTGTGAATCTACGTGGATCCCTTCGCTAGATACAATGTGACCAAGGAAAGCAACGGATTCCAACCAAAACTCACATTTACTAAACTTAGAGAATAACTGGAGATCTTTGAGAGTCTGCAGAAGAACTCTCAAATGACTTGCATGTTCTTCCTCACTCCTAGAGTAAATGAGGATATCATCAATGAAGACGATAACGAACAAGTCTAAGTACTATTTGAAGACTCTGTTCATCAAATCCATGAAAGCTGCAGGATCATTGGTTAGTACAAACGAAATAACTACAATTCATAATGACCATACCGAGTTCTGAAGGCTGTTTTCGGAATGTCACTATCTCTGACTTTTAGCTGATGATGACCCGATCAGAGGTCTATATTTGAGAAATGACTAGCACCCTGAAGTTGTTCAAATAAGTCATTAATCCTGGCGATGGGATACTTATTCTTGATAGTGACCTTGTTCAACTGTCTATAGTCAATGCACATTCTGCGAGAACCATCTTTCTTCTTTACGAACAATACTGGTGCACCCCATGGTGAAATACTAGGTCTGATGAAACTCTTATCTAGAAGGTCTTTCAACCGCTCTTTCAATTCCTTAAGCTCTGCTGGATCCATTTTGTAAGGAGGAATAGAAATATGTTGGGTATCTGGAAGAACATCAATTCTAAAGTTGATTTCTCTTTCGGGAGGAACCCCAGGAAGATCTTTTGGAAATACTTTTGGAAATTCAAAGACTACTGGAACTGACTCAAGAGATGGGGTTTCAAGTCTAGAATCCTTAACCTGAACTAGATGATAGAGATAACCATTAGATATCATCTTTCTGGCCTTAAGGTAATAAATAAATCGACCCATAGGAGTTAGGCTACTACCCTTCCATTCTAAGATTGGTTCATCTGGAAACTGAAAACGAACAATCCTAGTTTTACAATCAACTGAGGCATTACATGAGTGTAACTTATCCATGCCTAGAATGACATCGAAGTCTACCATTTCAAACTCTACTAAATCTGCTGAGGTGACTTTCTAAGAGACTATGACAGGGCAATTTTTGTATACCCGTCTAGTTATAACTGGGTCAGCGACTGGAGTAGAGACTGAGAAGGGTTCTGATAGAGTTTCTGGACTGACACTGAATTGGACTGCTATATAAGGAGTTAAAAAAGAAAGAGTCATGTCTGTTGTCTTTTCACTAAGTGAACCATATGTGAGTCACTTACTTGAGTTTGTAAAATGTCAATCTCAACTATAACTACCAGTTACTGACATTACACCAATTATTTTCTTGACCTCATCAATGATCTTCTGTGGGTCCTTACCAACTTGCGATCCTAAAAACTTAGGCGGATTCATCCTAACAAAATCACAAACTTTGGCTGCCACTAATCGGTCATTTCTTTTAGTAGAAACTAGAACCAGTTGATTATTCTGGTTGGTCATACTCTGAGCCAAAAGCTTAATTGGCGTTTTGAAACTATGCATTTGAACTTCCTTATCTGGTACTAGAGGAACTGTGTTAGCATTGCGTGCATTAGCATTCCATGCCTAAGCTCTACGAGAAGGCATGATCTTAAGCGCTCAACATCGAGTTAGAATGAAATTAGATCATACCTTACGCACGATAAGAGTAACAAGAAGGTGAAGTATTTCCTAAAACACTTCATAGCCTCCTACTCATTAGATGGGGTGCACTTCACACCCATGAAAAGGACTCTACTTAGTGCGGCTTTTTCAGACATCCTAGGACTCTTGAACGTAGTGCTCTTATACCAAGTTTTGTCACGCCCCGAGCTACCCTCGAGACGTGGACACGAAACCTAGGACCAAAAGTGATACCAAGCTAAAGCATACTTAAAATGAAAAGATGGGGACTACCCCCATATTCTATAACTGAGATATTTGAAAACATGAGTTTGATACAAAAGAAATATTAACTCAATACTAAGCTGAATCTAACTATGTCTGGAAATAGCCTCTAAACTAGACTAGAAATACTGGGACAAGCCCCACCTAAATCTAGCAAAAACTGAAACTAAATGACTAAAGATTGAAATGAAACTGATGATTGTTGTCCTCGAAGAATGAGGACTCACCACTGAATCTGCTGAACTGGAGATCGGGAAATCGATCTATGCGTGATCTGGATGCTGAGAACCTGAACCTACATCACGAGATGATGTAGCACACGTATGTGTTAGTACTTGAAAGGTACTGAGCATGTAGGATAGAGTAAATCTGAAATAAAACATAACTGAACAAGCACAAAAACAAGTATAATAATATGAACGTGATGTGCTTATTTCTGAGCTAACTGGATGCAATGACCAATTTATAACATGCTGAAACTGAATATTGAACATACTGATAAATGGTCAATGCAGAGAGTCTGACTGAATTGTGGGAGCTACTAATAAGCGATAATAAAACTACATGAGCTAAATGTGGAGTCCGATGTATACGCCCCACTGAGAGGACATAATATACCCAAACAAAGGTATAAAGGAATATTGGCGTGATTACTAAACTGATTGCCCACAAAGGAGACTTACAACCTCCATGGCTAGTAGTTCTGGGACTATTGGGTACGCTAAACCCCAGTCCAACTTGGTATTATGCTACTCCCAATAAAATCTGTAAATTAACTGATTATATCTTAATTTCTGTAAATATTGGATAGCTCAAAACTGAACATATAACAATTAATCTAGTAATTATGCATTTATAACTGAGGCATATATCGGAAGTGTCTGAAATATATGACCTAGCATCTGTAATTCAAGAACTAAAGAAATACAAAGCTAGGGTTCTGAAATTCATGCGATAATCTGAGTAACAACATGATAATCTGATTTGGAACATATATTTAATAAATTCATGAAGTTATATCAAAGTTCTAGAAACCCCAGGTTTAATCATGATAAGAGAATCAAGAATCAAACTGAAACTAAGGACCCAATGGGTGAAAAGAACCTATTAGTGAAATCCCACATACCTGGTGATGAAATCCACGGAAAAATACTTAAGTTTCGGGTCTGGAACTGGTGGAGCTTGTGGCGTTCTTGAACTAGGGTTCTTGAGCTTTTTTCTCCTCTCTTACTTGTAATTTTCAAGTTTTATTTAATGATCTGACTTGGATATGTTCTAATTATGTTTCTAGGCTTAAGCTGACTAAAATCTAATGATTTAGGGTCAAAACGACGTAACTTAGGGTTTAAACGGAGTGAGAAAGGTCAAAAAGACCCCTGGGAAGGTTGTTGTCGGGCCTCACGACGGCCAGGACTGACGGTCCTTTGTGAGCCCGACGACCCGTCGTTGGGTCCGTCGTGAGGGCCTGTTCGACAGGCCTTTACTAAAATGGGCAAAACGTTTTACTCTGAGGTCTTAGCAAGGTCGATGGATATGGAAAGATAATTCAATTATCTATCTATGGGTAGGTCAGGGGAGACCATACTCATTTTGTGATATGAGTTATGATCATTTTAAGTTGACCCAACTGCATTTCCCCTTAACTGGCTGCACATTTTCCACCTACGGAACGTAGGTCCAACTACGAACCATGATGATCATCCATAGCTCTTTTCAGAGAGTGGTTGAAGGGAGTCTTGATCGACGGTCACAGATTACGGATCGTCGTTTGACCTACAGACCGTAAGTCCGTCAGTTGTCCAAGACTTAACCAATTTTTCTAGTCTGAAATTTTTGGAAGTTTCTGATTCGATCAACGGTTGTGCAGGAAGGACCGTGGTTCAGGCTACAGTCCGTCGATGCCACCGTTGGTAGCACCTGCAGATTTTTCTGAAAAACTAATTTTTGGTTTGTTTTGGCTACGGGGTGTTACAGTTTCAAGTTTTGAGACTTCCATTGTTCAGTTTGTGTTGTTAGGCGTTTTAACTTTTGGCCAAAATTTATACTTGGTCAATTTTTTTTGTAAACATGCTCAAATTGAATTTTTTGATATAATGATATGTATCATATTGAGATTAATTTAACTTGTTATCATAAATTTTGCATTGTTTCATTCAAATATGATTTATAAAATTGATTAATATTTTTGAACTTATATTCTTGTTCTTAGATTTTTAAATGCAATAAATTAATAAATATTTTACATTTAATAATTATTCAGTTAATAATATATTGAACATATTGTCAATCAATAACTAAGATAACAATGAACTTGAATGATATATTATCAATAAACTAACAATCAATTAGTAAATTTATAAGAAAAATAAACAATCATACTAAAGTATTTTAAATTTATTACAAATAAGGGTTGTGGTGTAGTAGTAAGTACTCCTGCATATCTAACCAATAGGTCTTAGGTTCGATTCCCACTCGGTACATAATCATCTTTGTTAGGGATCGCTTTAACACCTAATGTGGGACTTTCCGGGTGAATCTATATTTACTTGGGCTCTAATGTGGGTACTTAACACTGGACGGAAAACCAAAAAAAAATTTAAAATTTTATTGGTAAATTACCGACACAAATTTTTTGTTACTAAAATTACCAACCAATTATCAATGTATGAATCGAAAATTGAAGAAAAAAATTTACTAACTCCTTTTCAATTTGTTAGTAAAGGTACTAACGATATACTAACAAAAAATTAGTTGATAAATTTACCAACGGAAATTTCAGGGTCATATTTCAAAATTTGGTAACAACATCTTTGGGCGTTTACTAACTGATTTTTGGTAGTTTACCAACAAATTAAAATCAGTTAATAATATTTATTGACGAGCTTTTTAGTAACAAATTAATATAAGTTGGCATTTGGTTGGTAACTCAAATTTCCAACCGATTTGATCAATTTACCAACTAATTTTTTTGTTGGTAATTGAGGTTCCTTTTGTAGTGTGTTATCTATCACACGGGGACTTGATCATGCTTCGTTTGGTCCTTAATGTAATTGCTAAAGAATCAATCTTCCTCCGATTTATTATACATGTTCTCTCTATTGTTCAAATGTAACATTATCTCTTGATCTTTCAAAATAATATTATGAAAATTGTTTTGGAATGATGATCGAATATGAAGATTAACAAATTTCACATCTATTATACATACTAACATTAAATAAGGGGTGGTAAATTCATAATCATGAAGTAAAAATATATTCTCTAACTACTAATGTTTTTGTTTCATTTATATGGCACTGAATAATCATTTCACAATATGTTTTGATGTCACTACGTGCTTTTTATTGGAACACCAATGAGGTTTAACCTTTAAAATGCAACATAGACATCAATATAATTTTTTTTTTGAATATCGATGAACTATGCTGTGAAATAATATAATACTAACTAAGTACATCATACTATAAATTAATACGGAGATTGTCAATACTATAAAGAAAGGTCCAAAAAATATAAGAAAAGTATTATAAGTTGTAAGTTTTCTCAAATATTGATCAGGGTTTGTATAATTTAATTTGATTTCAAGAAATGAAAAATATCGCACAAATTGAGATTTGTACCTTTTTCAAGTTTCTATGAATTCTGAAAACAATTTTGTATTTGATGTTGTATCTCTCTTCATACCAAATTATTATTAAAGCACTCGTGAATCTTTTTTTGCAATCAAGACACGTTAGCTTACCTAGCTTCTACAATTGTAATGAGAAGAAAACGTGAATAATTAAGGAGTATGAAAAAACGAACGAGAATTAATACATGTAAAGCTGTAGAGAAAAAATTATTTTATAAATCAATAGAGAAATAGTAACAGTTGTTGGAAACTTTCAAACTTCTTCCATAAAGTTTGTAGCAATTGATTGTGGGTTCAGTTTTATTTTGTTAGTAACTTTTAGCATTCTTCAAGTGCATTTAAAATATATTTTTATTCGATGCATTTGTTAAGTTGCAAGTCTTTTTGGGTATTTAACAAACAAGATAAAGCAAATAATAGGGGAAAAATAAAAAATATTAAAAATAAACAAATAAAAATCCTTAACTTTTAAGAGTGTGTATTTATGTTTTTGTCCATAAACACAAAATAATGTTGAATGTAATGTTATACAATTAATGTGTATTTACATTTTTGTCCTTAAACTTTATAGTTTACAAGGACATTTTCATAATTCAACTTTTAACTTGGGTGCTTCCCACTTATAATAATAATAATAATAATATAATAATAATAATAATAATAATAATATATAAATATATATATATATATATATATATATATATATATATATATATATATATATATATATGATTCATTCAATATATATCCATAATAGATATATCAAGCTTCATCATCGATCTATGTAGTCCGAGTTTAGTACTCTTATACACATAAGCTTCGAATTTCTAAAAGCTTACGAATACCAAACAAGTTAATGAAGTAAACCTATGATTTTCACATAACTACTAAAATTTATACACTAAATGTATTGCATGCTCTTGCCTCTATTAGCATGTAACAAGCATTAAATCTAGTTGAATGAAAATTATTTCTTGGGCATATGCATATATAGTAGAAAAGTTTGTTGACATTGCAAGCTTCAACAAACTTTAATAATTAGTAAAGTAAATCTGCAACTCAGTAAAAATATTAAAAAATCATACTATTTGAGCATTCTTCAATTCAAATTAATAATATCATATTCGTTACACATTGTACATTCAAATTAATAGAGTCCTATCAGTCCAAGTCCTTTTTCCCCCATCGGACATGGTAATTCTATTCATCATAATGACTATTGCAGGGTTTTTTTTCAATCTCGTGTCTCATTCAAACTTTTTTGTGCTTTTATCATAATATTTGTAAGAGATAAACAAGAATTGACCATTAATTCACCAAAGAAGTGAAAGAAAGAAAATGATTGTCAAAAAGAGAATTGATTGTGTGCATATACAAACACATTGAAAAAAATAGTAACTGTATATAAGTCATGTGACTCATCAAAGTCGTTGAAAGTAACAATTATTTAATATTAATAGTGTAACTCATTGAGTACATTGAAAATAATGACAACTTTATTACTACATCGTGTAACTCATCAAATACATTGAAAACAGTGATAGTTTTATATTTATCAAGCACATTAAAAATAATGATAATTTTGTATAATATTCATCATGTAATCCATCAAGAACATTGAAAATAACAACAATTCTATATTCATAAGGTAACTAATCAACCATACTGAAAATAATGACAATTTTATATGTATCATGTAACTCATCAAGCACATCAAAATTAACAATTATTGTATATTCACTAGGAAACTTATCAATTACATTGAAAATAAAGATAATTTTGCATTCACCATGTAACTCATTATACATACTGAAAATAATGGAATTTCATATTCATAAAATACATTAAAAATAACAAAATTTTATATTCATCGTGTAACTCATAAAGCACATTGAAAATAAAGATAATTTTATATTCTTTGAGTAATCATCAACCACATTAAAATTAACGATAATTATATATCTATTATGTAACTGAATAAGCACATTAAAAACGAAAATTTTATATTCATCATGAAACTCCGCAAACATATTAAAAAAATAACAATATTTTTTATAACAAATCAAACTCCATGTAATTTCTGTCAATATTTTACATTTTCGAATCCAAAGACATAATGAAATCCAATCTACGGCAAAAGAATGTTGACTACTATAATAAAAAAAAATTACAAAAAAAAACATATCAAATAACATAGTAGAGACAATTTGCTCTGTAGAACATTTGGTCATTATAGTGAAATGTTGATATAGAAGAGGCATAACAAGCCCGAACATTAAGACTTATTACATGCCATATCTTCAGCCAGTTGCACCAAGTCCTTGGATCCCAAAAAGAGAAGCATTAGCACCTCAAAAGAAAAGCTTGGTCTCTTAAATCTTTGATTGGTGTAATTTCAACTAGCTAAAACTATCTGGAAAACTAGAAAAGTTTTTGTGCAATATATGCACTGTTGGGTATGTAGCAAGAATTGATGGGAAATAGAGGGAAGGAGAGGAATTTGAAAAGTTTAGAACTTGAAAGGTTGGGAACTTGAAAAGTCCTCTAATGCTTTATTGAAAAAGGCAATAGTCCCTCATCGGTAATGGAAATGAAAATAGGAGAGTTTAAATAAATAAACACTCCTATTAATTGTTAAAAGGGTTGGAAAGAGGGACCCCCCTCGCGCCGTCGTCGTCATCGCTCGCTCGCTTTGGCTTCGGCTTCGGCTTCGGCTTCGGCTTCGGCTTTGGCTTTGGCTTTGGCAAATGATCGATCGAGAGATAATTTTTTGGAAAAAAATTATTTTAATTATTTATTAATTAATTTAAATGGCCAAAAATTATTTTCAATAAATTAGTTGATAACAGAATTTAACCGAAATGTTTTCAACTTTTTAGTTAACCCGACCCGACTCGGATCCACGCGAGTGACCCATTTTAAATTCCGTTATATTCCAAATTTCCCGCCATGACTGTTCTGAAAGGTTGCAACTTTCAGGAACAGTCAATACCATTTGAAAGTTTGCAACCTTTCATTAATGGTCGTGTCAATTCTGAAAGGGTAGCAACCTTTCAGAATATATTATTCTTGCCTATAAATACCATTCAGTATTCAGAATATTTCCAAACGAATTTTCTGATCTTCCTTCTTCTTAAAAACATATATTTCTTCGTGTACTTTCCTGTTGTGGATTGATTCGCTGACAGTAGAGTTTTTGGTATCTATACTCTACTGATTAAGATCATTTTACCCTGGGAGGTTACATTCCAAATCAAACCTCGGATACTAGAGGGGAATAATTTCCTTAAGGGGACACTGTGAATTCAGTGGACTTGGTTTTCTTCCTAAAAAGAGAAATAAAAGAGTATTCAACATTCTGGTAAGTTTTACAGATTAAATTATTTTTTAAAAATAAATTTTGTTCATCTTATTTACTGGTTCTAAAAATCTCAGTTACTTCGTGTTTCTGAATGATTTATTACAACCAGTAATTTCTGATTTTCTTAACACAGATTGGCAACATGCACTTCTTCTCTTCATCATCATCTTCCACTCGCTTGTGGAATTCAATCATCCTCATGGTAGCCATGTATCCCTAGGGAAGTTACTGTTTAAGATTTATCTAGTGATCACAAAGGACCACAATTTGCAAACGGGACTGAAATTGAGATAATCTTCAATCAAATCTATGTGTATAACTAGTAGAACCAATAGATCATGTTGAAGCTCCAATCAATTTGCCCTTTTTTCAGTTTGAACCCCTAGCTAACAAAAGGATTAAACGAATCTTCATTTTGAAACATACCTGAATTGGAAATGAGCTAGTTCAATAGTATCAAGGTAACAATGTCCTGAGCCAATCTACGAGTCACTAATGGAACTCCTTGGTAGACCCCTAAAAAGCTAGAGAAAAAGGATCCTACTTGTTTTTCAAAGAAATCAAGGGATTCATTAGCAAACTGATTTATTTGTGAAGGGAGATTCTTTTTTTCTTCCATGGTAGATGTGCCAAATGACACAGATGAATGAGGAAGATGAATGAGGTAGATGAATTATTCCTTAGGGTTTTATAATTGAAACAATTACTAGGATGGTCCTTTTTTCAAGATTTTTATTCAAAATTAACCTGTATTTAAAGGATATGTTCATTTTAATCTTTTAAATATAGTCGTATGCATATTTACTCCCTCATCTTTGTTAAAAAATATAAAGGACCTAAAACCAATAATGACTACAACAAAACACACGACAAAACCAACCAACTCAGCCGATTTGATCCAAAATTAGGAATTAAAGATGCTAAGATATTTTTTGAAGGCCAAGTAGATCACTGAGACATTTTAAACTTAAATATATTGAGGTATATTATTATACAAGTAGAGAAATTCCACACCATGATATAGAAAGTTATTAAAAAAACTAAACAAATAAAAAATGACTTTTAACGGACGGATTAAGTTATTCAAATAGAGAGAGTATATTACATGTGTTTTGTTGTGTATGATACGGTTTCGATAAAAAGAGCAGTTTTGGTGCTAAAACAAATATTTTGATGTCTGAGAAGAAATCTACGAAATTTAATCTAGATTGAGTTCAGAGGTTGAGGACCAAGTATGTACTGAAAAATTGAAGAAAATTGATGCTGAGAAAAATAATTTGGATCCTATAGCAACATGAAAAATGAGGTAGTATAGTTTCTTGTAAAATCAGTCTACCGTTATGTGAAGCCTGTAGCAACGGTTTATTTTGAATCGATTTCCTATCTCATCTATTAAGAGTAGTTTGGTCCGAAAAAACATTTAACTAGTATAAACATCTCAAATATTATTTTGAGGGGACTTTGGATGCGTACAAGATTGAGAGGGCAACTAAAAGATGAGGACACTAGAGATTCATTAATTTACATCATTAAGCATCGATTCAATGCACAAGTTTGTATCGATAGTTGGTTGCAGTGATTTCCAGTATTCATTTTTTCTTGACATGTGTTATCATTCGATTATAAATTAGTTTTTCCTTAGGGTATTTTTATATATGATGTATTTAGATTTACTTTTGGAGCAACTTCAAAAAATAGAAGTTCTGAAAATCTCTCTAACTGAGAGCAACATTTATTATATTATTTTTTCTTTTAAAAAATTAATCAAATCGCTCAATTTAGAGTGACTCATAACACTCAAATTACTCAAAAAATAATTAAGTGAATAAGTGATAGCTAGCAAGTTAAATACTCAATAATAGAGTCTGGATCAAATCTCAGACGGAGTGATCCAAATTCAAGAATTCAATGAGGAAATTAAAGATTCATTCTACCAATTATGACAAATGGGTAGATCATTCCACCAAATTCAAGAAAAGAATTTTGGAATTTATTATTACAATTCAACTAAAACAATAGGGTTTAAGCAAGTAAAAGACGGTGTAGGGGTGTGGGAGTTGGTATCAATATCAAATAGCGGTACAAGTGCCTGCTCAATAATCCTAGATAAACATGGAAAAGTTGGGTAATCGTCAATGACACAAATTTTCTTTTGATCTCAATTCCTCATATCATAGAATCTTTTTTCAGGTTCATCCACGTAAAAAATAAACCAACATAATACCTTACTAAAATGTCACATTCAAGAAAAATCTGCAATTAGAATCAAAACTACAACTTCTATTTTGAGAAAACTACAACAATCAAATTGAATTTGCAAGTATAAAGTTTTACCTACTTCAAAATAATCCTTTTTGAGCATCAATCAACGATCTAAGCTAGGATTAAGTTTGCAACTTTAACCCATAAATTGACCAAATTTTAATTATCTTAAATCCATGAATAAATAATAGAAAAATCTAGCAAGACATTACATGTACTAAAATAAATTAACACCCTACTCCATAGTCACAACCCTAGAATTGAGGTTTTAACGAAACATCATAAAAGGGAAAGAAATTATAACAATTATATTTTTAGCCATCAAATTGTTAAATGATTAGCAATAATCTTCAACATTCACTTTGAATTGAACCTTAAATTGTCAACTACAAAAAATTTCAAAACCCCAAAACTCTAGAGAATAAAGTTTCTAAGCTAATACTCAAAACAATGTTTTAAAAGACTCTGTTAGGACTCGCCTCGGGGCTCACCCTAGTGCAGGGATCTAGAAAAATATCTTAAGACTCAAGTGTGGGGCTTAGTTTTCTAAGACTTACGCCTTAAGCTATTACGATCGGAGTCTACACCCTAGACGTGGTCAGCACTCAAGAACCATTATTGGTCCCAAGTGAAGCCTATTCCTGAATAACTATAAGCGGAAGACCAACTCAAGCATACAAGAGCTAAAAAGAGCTAGATTAAAATAAAAATAACTCAAAGAAGATACATAATGAAAACAACTCAACTTTGACTATATATGAAGCATCTACTATTACATAGATGGAAGTCGAAAGAACACGCACGACATCCTAACAAACTTGAAAAGCAAATGATATCATCCAGAAGCAAGAAGGTTAACCAAAGCTAACTCGAACTGCAAGTCATATCAACGAAGCACGTGTTGATGACCCTAGTTACCTGTATATGCATCATCTCATGATACACGCCAAATTGTGTTGGTATATGGAATGTACGAGCATGTAAGGGTAATTATAAAGTATAATATAAGCTTGAAATTGTAACGTTCTCAAAACTTATCCAGGGTAGAACAATAGAAAATTGGTGAAAGGAACCATAATTTGTTGACCTACTCGTGGTTCATACCCTTCCAAAAGTGATGGGTGACCGAGTCCTTCACGTGTCGTAGAGCACAACAAGAGTCATAGAAATCCTCGGGGAATCAAAGAAGAACCACCCAAGTCTAAGGTATCAGATCATGGAGCCCTCCATGGATGATGGTCTTGATGATGGACTGTGGTGAGGATCGTAAATCTAAACTAGTAGACCCAACCTCAAGTGACAAACCGCGATGGCATGCATGATTTGTGGTTCTTCACGAGGTCCGTGAAGTGGACCATAGAAGAAAGTGACCAGAACATTAGACACTGGACAAAAAACATGACCCACATGACGGTCAATGGTCCCTTTGACGGTCCATTAGTGGCTTTGTGGTAGGCCTCGGTCGGCTTTTAGGTCGGGGTCATTTTGGTATTTCCCCTATGATTTGGCAATTTAAACTATGTTATTTTACTCATTTTAAGCCTAATATTCTAGTTAGAACCTACCTTAATGATTAATCACCAAAACTTAGAGAGAAAAAAAAAGAGGAGAGAGGCGCTAATTTTCCCAAGAACAATCAGCAAAGTTGCCTAAAGTTTCTAACCCAAAATCGGTGGGATTCTCTGTGAATTTCATTACTAGGTATGTGATATTTCACAAGTAGGTTCCTTTCACCCATTAGGTTCCTATAATTAAGTCAGATTCTTGATTCTCCATTTCTTGTTTAGACCTAGAGTTTCTAAAACCTGAGATGTTGGTTATGATTTAGCTGTTTTGAACTAAGACTCAAACCATACTTTATTGTGAGTAGTACTTTACCAAGGAATTAAAATTTATTGACTGTTAATTTCATGTCACTATATATAGCACCTTGAGTTCCAAAAAGAACTAAATTAGAAATAGCAAAATCTGAAATGTTGCAAGTTATGCTTAATTATGAGTTTTGGATCAAGTTCAAACGACCATTACTTTTATTACATGATGAGTTATGAGGGATAAAAGATATATAATGAAATTTCTTTGAATTATCTTTCAAAATCCGCCAAGTTTTCTAAGTTTGAAGGACAGATGAGTGAGATATGCCCTTTTGAAGTCAAGTTTTCTAGTTAATGAAAATTACCCGAAAATAGTAAGGGTATTTTGGTCTTTTCCTTATCCAATCAGATTTAATTCATTTTTATTAAGGTTTTAAGGGTATAATATAATTATTTTAAGTTTTATAATCCTAATATACTCTTAGGGTTTAAGTTGAGAGTTCAATAAGAGAAAAGAAGAAAAAAAGGAGAAAAGAGAAAAAGATCAAGGCGTTCATCAAGGTTCTTCAAATTTGTTGCGGATTTTCACCATGGTTTGATCACTAAGAGGTATTTAAGTTCCCATAGTATTGGTTTCGTTTATCCACACGCCAAAAATGATTTTAATATACAAATTCGTCCATAAAAATTGAAATATTTAAGTACTTGTTAAGTGTTCTTAAAGTTCATTCTAAATCTTATTTTGTTGGTGTTTTGATGATTTATTGAGATGAAAATTAGTGATTTGAGTGTTGTTTTGAGTATATTAGAGTGTACTTATGTTAAGTAATCAAATCCAAGTGATTGAGGAAGAAACCTTCAATTCTAGGCGAGTTAGGGTGACAAAATGGGCAAAGAAAGTCGTCGAGATTTTCTTGTTGGGGCCTGGATCCCCATGCCATCCAAACCACACCGACTACTAATTTTTAGGTAGATGTCTTGTACCCGTGTCACTTAGTGCGCCAGGGTCACCTGCCACACCCTTTCTCCGTTGTTTCGCCCGTTTGAGTCCTTTAAAATAGTACCTTCAAACCCTATCAATTTTAAACACTCTAACATACTTCTAAACACCTATAAATCATTGATAACATCATCATAACATTTAATTCATAATTCAAATTCAAGGTAATGTTAAGAGTTTAGTCTTGAGGTTCTTTCAAACATTTTGAGAAAGTCTCTTTGAGTCTTTTTTAGGTGTCTTCTACAATTTCTAATAACTTGTCTCAAGACTCGATAAAGTGAGTATAAGAATGAAAAGAATGTTTTCATGAGTCTAATTTATCATCAAAAGATCCTTCATATTATGGACCATAAATCTTGAATTCATAATTCACGTTCAAGAGAGAGTTGGGAGTAGAGTTCAAGAAAGCTTTTAAGTTCAATTGTGAATCCTTTGAGATCAGCTATCGATTCAAACAAAGTTTTGACAAATTAAGTATGAGAATGGAAATATTTATATACATGAGTTACATTTTGTTATGTCTACCCTTTGGTCGAGTCATTCATGCCCATAATTTTGCATAAACTCCATAAATTGAGTATCTTTGAGCGGAGCAGTATCTTCAGGTTCTAAGTAATGAGTATTGAGTTCATAATACTTTTAAGATTATATTCCTATCAATGGGAATATTTGAAGTTATCCATGAAGTCCTTGAGTTGAGTATCTCATTCCCATAACTCCGTATGAACCCTATAAGTCGAGTAGTCTTGAGATTAGAAGTATCTTTGAATCCTTGAATTGAGGGTTCATGCTCATAATTTTGCATGAACCCTTTGAATTGAGAGTTCTTTAAATGAATCGTATCATTGAAGTTCTCGAGTCCCAAGTATTGAGTTCTATCTATGGCTATTAAAAAACTTAATTAAGTCGTTCACGTCCATAATTTGGGATGAACTCTATTTAAAAAGTCTTTTGCAAATGCTTCAAACTTGTTTTAAGACTTGAGACTCGAGTTGAGTAAAGAATAAAGAGTGACGTTCATTTCTTAAAAAACTATATGGGTACTATATATTCTCAAAGATTAAATGTTTTCATATTAAACAGTAAATAAATGTCGATTTCCAACAAAGCCTTTGAGCTACTTTTTCAGTAAAGCGTGAATGCTTTCATATCTAAGAAAGTGAGGAAACACAAATTTCCTAGAGAACCGTTGGGCTAGTTTTTGAGTAATTATCTCAAACCACAAAAAGAGTTGTGTTTTTGAACATATGAGCTAGTTATATTTTTGAAGTAGCATTGAACACCGATATGAGGGAGAGTTCAGACAAATCATAGCCCCCATAAACCCTGTAGTCAATGTGGGTAGAAAGGGTCATACTTTTTAGATGATTCCTTAATGTTTTTATAGCATAGACTAGTGGATCCACTTATTAATAGATTATATACCCCTGGCAAGGTATAGGACGGTTCTGGCAGCGTGAGGCCAAACGATATATCATCACATAGCTCATAACATTTGATTGTTGGTTAGAGAAACTCCTACAAAAGATAATTGTATTTTTATATACTAAGAGTTTACTTATATTTTAATATACAAATAGAGTTTAAAATGTATCGTTGCAAAGTGATAATATTGGATTTTTTAATACATTGAGTTGTTTTCTACTATTTTAAAAGATTTCCATATATTCCATCTCTAATTATTGCTTTATATTAAGTAAAGTATCAAGATTTGAGTATCCAGAGTTTGAATACCAACAGCCGAGTATCATATTATTGAGTCGAGTCTTATTCACTAAGTTGAATATATTATTATTGAGTGGAGCCTTATTTAAATTATTTGCATTCAGTTTTAAGCTTTGTATACTTGAGTCAATCCTCCGCTTATAGTCAGCCAGGAGGAGGGTTGACTTGCGCACCAACAATGGTTCTTAAGTGCAAGTCACATCCTGGGTGTAGGCTGGGGTCGTGACAGTTATAGTATTCTTAATCGAATTATCATGTTTTCGTGGGAAAGTTTCTTAGTTTCTTGCATGAATAGAACCCTAATTTTAAAGATTCTCTTAATTGATGAATTACACTTGATAGGCAAGTTAACCAAATAAACATGCCTTAGATTTTGAATTTTATATTGTCAGTACTAAAATTTACATTTTCAAATTTGCATGTCAGAATATTGAGTTATCCAGTATTTCAGTTATGTTGCGTCATATACATTCAGTTTGCAATAGACTTAACACCGAGTTGGACTAGGGTTAAGTGTACCCTCATCGACCCTAAACTTCATGCCCCTGTAGGTTCATAAGTCCTCTATATAATGTATTAGATTTAGTGATTACGCCAGTCATGCCTTTATACCCCAGGCAAGGTATATTGGGTCCTCTTGATGGGGGGTATACATCGGACTTTGCATTTAGCTCACATGGTTTTATGTCGGTTAAAAGTATCTCCCACGGTTAGACTCTAATGCATTTGACCAGGTTTTCAGCTTATACTTTAATATTCAGTCTCAACATGTATGTGGTCATTGTATTCAATTCAACTTTTGTCACTTATAATTCAGTATGTATATTTAATTCATATTGTATCACTGCTAAGATATATTTTGTTCAACCTACATATTATTTCAGCTATTATCTATATCGTGCATGATGATTACATTCGAGTTCTGACACATACTCTGTATTACATCATTTCATGATGTAGTTTCAGGCATTCAACATCCAGATCATGCATAGATCAGCTTCCGATCTGTCACTCCCCGAGCCTATACCCTAGGTGAGGCTGGCACTTGAAGACCATTGCTGGCCTCGAGCGGACCCTGGTCTAGCTCACTTAACTCAGCGAAAGACTTAACTCAATAAAAACAATCGAATATAATAACTGAAAGAAATATAATCTGGACAAATTAGAAACTTAAGTCTCATAGCAAAAGATCTACAATACAAAGATAAGAAACGCATAACTAACTATTTGACTGTCTATGCAGCCTCTATAATACTAAGATGGATGTTGGGAAATACCCCACAACATCCTATAAAATAAAGACTAAAAGCAAATAAAAGTGTACTCCAAAATGCAAGGAGGCTCACCATTGACTCTGAGTGCTCAACTGGATCAATGAGGTATTTGATGATGTTGATCCTGGTTACCTGTGACTCCGTTATAATAAGATGCAGGTCAAATGGCATCATTACATTGAATGTACAAGTATGCGAGTTGGAATGCTAAAACAACTTAATCTTGAAAAAGAGTAATAAGGAAGACTTACCTTGACTCTACTCAACTCAAAAATAAACTTAACTCAATATAAAATAGTAAGACATATGCAATATATATAAAGCTTGTAAATAGTGTAAACAACTTAGTTAGTTAAAGAAATGCAATAACAAACTCAACTTTACTTATGTATGAAGTATATAGTTTCTGCAGGAGATACTCTAACTGACAACCATCACTATGAGCCTAAGTGATGGTACAACGTCTTACCTCATGTTGCAAGAGGACGGTCATATACCTCGCCTTAGTATAGACCCTCAACTACTAAGTGGATCCACTAGTCTATGCTAAAAACCACTAAGGAATCATCTAAAAAGTATGACCCTTCTTCTGTCCATGTTGGCTACATGGTTTATGGGGGTTTGAGTTAATATGAACTCGCGTCTCTAAATCGGTGTTCAATACATACTCCCGACAATACTTAGCTCATATGTTTTACAAAAACAACTTCTTCTCTGGTTTGAGGTAATATCTCAAACTTGGATTTAAAATCTCTCTGGAAATCATGGTAGCCTCTTTACTAAAACTAGCCCTAAGGCTCTGTTGGAAGTCTCAGCTTCCTTTCTTGCTCAAAGTGTGAAAACATTTGTAACTCTTAGGGAGTACTTAGTTCCCTTATAATTTTTGAGAAATGAACTCAACTCTTTTACTCTTTGCCTACTTGCAACTTGAGCCCTAAAACAAAGTTAAACATTTGTTAAAGACTCTTGAAAACCTTAAGAACTTACTTTGACTTACTTCTTAACTTTTAGACTTGACTCTCAACTTCTTTGACTTTGATGTTAACTTTGGACTTAACTCTTGACTCTCATCGAATGAAATTATGGATAAAATTTTATGATTCGTGTTTTGGGTGATTCCCAGGTGTTAAGTAATCATGAAGTAGTTCGAATCACTGGAGAGTGTTAATACACTTTAGAAGGACTCAAACAGGCTAAATGACGAAAACTGGGCAAAATATGTTGATTCAGGCGCATCAGGAGCGCGCCGTGCCAGCCTCAAAGTTCTGGGCCTCATTTCGGGAGCACTACAAGCGCGCCACCCCAACCTTCCTGGTGCTATGGGGGCGCGACGCGCCTGGCCACCCTAAGTGCGTCTGACGAACTTCTCCTCTCATTTTTCAACGCTAATACCTCTAAACTTCCATGGTTCTTTCCCCAAACACGTAGGATCATAGTACCCTCAATACCCAATTGACTTAGATCGAAAAACAATTAGTAAATACAAATCAATTCAACACTAAGCATTCAACAATCCAATCAACAAGAATTCAACAATGTTCTTCAAAAACTTCACTTTTATCATTCAACCAATTCTAAAATTATTGAATTGAAACAAGTGTGTGTGTGGGTAAAATAACCCAACACTAAATGATCTCATATATCTTGATAGGGATCACCCTGATAAATTCCACTCGCAAGCTTGACGTTCTTGGCGAAATTCTTGAATTCTTTCTACCTTCCTCTTCTTTTTCTCTTCTCCAAGCCCTAAGCGTAGTTCTAATTTTACAAAACTGAATCAAGACTCTATTTTAACCCAGACAAACCTTTAAAAATGAAATAGGAAACTAATTTTTGAAAAGACCAATTTGCCCTTTCTTAAATTCGAATTTGGACTTTTCTCAATCCAACAACTCAACTTCCGAAAAGCATAACTTACTCATACGATATCAAAATTGTGCAAACTCAGCGGTGTTGGAAAGATCTTTCTAAGGGGTTTCAAACCATATCAAGAGTTACGTCTAACTTGTATTGAGATAGAAGTTATTACCATTTGAAAATAACCAAAACTCACTTTATTAACTAGATAAATTTTCCAGATTTTTCCTTTTCTTTCCAAAAATGATTATTTTTAGTTTCTTAGCTATTTTGAGTTGCAAGATGTTACACGATCCGTAATTAGGCATTTCATGGTGAGTCTTCATACTTCAAGGATAATAAACATGTTTTCATATTCAGACTTTTATTACCATTTTTAGTATTGCTAGAGTTAGTTGGGGGCATGTCCCAGCAACTCTAGTTTGTAGAGGTTCTTCAGACATAGCATTAGATTTAGCTTTAACCTTGAGTGAATGTTCAGTATCATTAAACTCTTAAAATTTTTAATATATTCAGTTTAGTTGGGTAATTCCCACTTTCAATTATCTACTATATATTTAGCTTCTACATAGCATATATCTTATTTAGTTGTTTCTCAGTATGCTTGATATATGTCAGACACGGGGTTAGCTTCGGGTCACTCGTGATCCTAAATACCATGTTACGCCAAGGGAGTAGCCTCTGGGTGTGAAAAACTTGGTATCAGAGCATTAGGTTCAAGAGTCCTAGGATGTCTGAAAGTCGAACTAAGTAGAGTCTCTTTCATGGGTGTGAAGTTCACCACATCTATGAAAGGGAGGCTACGAAGTGTATTAAGAAAACAAACATCACTTTATTTGTTATTCTTATCGTATGTGGGTATGATCCAACTTCTCTTTTCTAATATGTCGTTATACGCTTCAGATTGTGCCTCCTCATAGAGCATACATATGGAATGCTAATGCACGCAATGCTAACACAATTCCTCAAGTATTGAACCATGAGGTTACGAATACAAAATTTGAGAATGCAATTCAACTCTTGGCTCAAAGTGTGACTAACCAGAACAATTAGCAGCCTCCAAATCATGTAGAAACTAATAGTGGATCATCTGCATCTAGGGTTCGAGATTTTGTTCGGATGAATCCACCTGAGTTTCTAGGGTCGCAGGTTGGTGAGGATACACATAACTTCATTGATAAGTTCAAGAAGTAATTTGGATAATGAAAGGGTCTGGTAAGTGTGGAATTGACATCCTACCAGCTTAAGGATGTGGCTCACATATTGTTCATGCAGTGGAGGAACAATAGGGGTGCGGATGACTTGGGAGTTTTTTACCAGAGCTTTTATAGACAGTTTATTTGAAGTCTTCCACCATATTATTAAATTAATTTTATGATGCATTCTCCAGGCTCTTCGAATAAGCTACTCAGTTTGAGAAGCATTATAAATTTGTGTAACAAAGATTATTGCAACTATGTGAAGTCTTTGATAAACTACATAGGAGGATAATAATGTATGTGACGATCATACTAACGAGACAAATTTTGAATTTTAACTCAAGCAAAAAAAAGACAAGATATTATTGTACTTAACCTTTCATGTGTGGCTACTAAGTGCGTCCTAGTTCTTTAGGAATGTATGGTGGTATAGAAAATTGTAGTTAAGTTAATAGAAGCTTTTCTCATAAACAAAAAAAAAAAGGAAAATCATAATTATAAAAAAAAAAAGCAAAGGAGTAAGGTAATTTTTAGTTTGTCATCAATATCACTTTGATTCTGCAACTTTAAAAGTTTGAGGCATATTCATTGACAAATTTACATGCTCTGATTATTTGATTAATATACAGTTAAAGCACTAATCTTGAAGTGGAATCTAAAATCATAACAACATTCATGTATATACTTTTTCAATATTTGATGTGTAATGATTTAAAATGTCATTTTTGAAAATTTTCATAAAATTACTATTTTACTCCTCTTAATAATTGTCCTGAGTCATTTCAGATCAGTGTGTAGAGATGATTTTGAAATTTGATTTGAAAGTTTTGATTTAAGAAGTTTTACGTTTCGGAAGGTCTAGAGTTTTTAAAAGTAAATTTGGGTATCAATTAGAGTTTGAAGTCGCAAAATAGAATTTTGTGAATTTTATATGTACTGAAATGTGAAATTTGGTCTAGGATAGTCATTAGTTTCAGGTTTGGTTGTTTTGTGGATTTGAGCTCTTGAGCTGGAAGTGTTGTTAACTTTATACTGTGGGTTTAGTTTGGTTAATGTTTGTAGTTTGGATACTTAATTGTACTTGTGATGGTTTTGTTAGATTCAGGGGATGATTGTACGCCTAGTGAGGTCTTGGTTGATTTTTCAGAGATCTCAAGCTCAGTTTGGTCCTTTTGAATGTTTAAGTTATATTATTGTGATTTTCACAGGTTTCTTGTCAAGAAGACATTGAATTGGTATTTGATGGTTCCATTGAGTCTAGAAAGTCAAGTTTAGTTTGTTAGCATATCTGGTTTGTGTACTCAGGGTTCCGAACAAATCCCGAGGATCCATTCAAAAAAATTTTGTACCTTGTGTAATATTTGTGGTTTCTATTTCTAATGCTTTATTATTTCTAACTCCTAACTCCATTACCCATTAATTAGTTCATGATTTTTATGATTAAACTTGAGTTTGATCTGAACTTGTAAAGTTTTAAAAAGGTTTGAGATTTCTGATAAATTAAATCCAAGGCTTCATTCAACTTCATTGTCAAAATGGTTCACCCTTGGTTTCCAAATTCTTTGGGTAACACATTTTCATATTAATTTTCAGATTTACTCTTCATTTTTTGGACTCATGTTTTTAGGTGGATTTGACCCCACTTTCCAAAATGCTTGATATGGTTGTTGTCAATTGCAAAATCTTATTGTGATTAGTTTTTCTATTAGATTGTGTTGAATGGATTCTTGATGAAAGGGGTAAGCTCAAATTTTTGAGTGATTGTTTGATTAATTAAGGTCAGTGAACTTCTTGACTTATAGCTAAGTTTACTGAACCTTCTATTCCATTGTATGATTGAGAGTAATGGAATCGGTGAGGGGGATTCATATAAAATTAGTGTATTGTAAACTGATGGTTTGAATTTGCTAAATAACTACGGTTAAAACAATAATTTCATTGATTTATGTGACTTGATTATGTTGCGAAAAATTGGTCGTATGAGATATTCACTTCATGATATGTTTTGATTAGTTGTTGGATATTGGTGTTGGATTATCAATCCTCATATTTGATTGTTGAATGTTATGCTAGCATTGATGTTGTACCACTTTATGATGATATTGGTGAGAATGAGAGGAAATAGGAAACGAGCGACACATCTGTGGCAGATTTATTCAGTGGAACTAGGGAACAAGCCACACATCCATGGTGGATTCATTGAAATGAAATTGGGATCGGGTCACATGCCCATGGTATATGCATGGACTAAGAAGTTACCCATGGCTCCCGGACTCAGGACAATGAGTGTATATAGTTAGGACAAACATGCATCACTCTATATGACATTGCACATCATTGCATCGCACTTCATTTAATTGTGACCGTTTATTTGTGTGTTGTTGAGAATCTTGATTGTGGAATTCTATGATGATGAATTTTTTGTGTTGAGGTGCAACTTGAGTTACTCCTTTATGTACTTTGTTATGTGGATTGAGAGTTTTTTAGGTTGGGTTGTTTGATTATTGGAGCTTGTAGTTATGGAGGTTCAGATGTAATGGTTGGAGTACTTGTGTTCAATGATGTTTTACTTTGAGTCAGTTATTTAATTGATGAGTACTATGTTGTTTATTACTCACCCCTTGCTTTTATAGTACTTGTGTAGGTTACGACCCCGAATCCTCGTGATTATCCTTCCTCTATATCTTGTCTGAGGCGTTACTATGGAGGCTTCAGATTTAGTTGCTTACCATTCCCTCATTCCCCCTTGTTCCTTTATTATGTTCTTGTTCTACTCGAGAAATAATGACATTGAGACTTGTATTTTCCTACATTCTATTGTAATACTTTAGAGGCTAGCACATGTGACAATCATGTTTTGTGAGTTTGTTTAAGTTGAATATGATTTCTGCATTATATTATAGTGTTAGACTTATAGCCTTGTCTTATTTCCGTATATTATATCATTTTATTTTTTATTTTAGGCTAACTCGTCTTGATGGGATAAGATGAGTGATATCACACTCATTTTTGAGTTGTGACATGATGAGAACGACTTTGTATTCATTCCAACAAAGTTTCTACCCTTCCATTTATGTAATTGTTTTTATTAAAAGAAAAAAAAAATACTCTTATAAAACTAAAATAAAGGGACATTGATTGCCCGCAAAAGTCGTAGCCCTTTAATTGCTTAGGGGAAACGACCTTCTTTAGTCAAAGCCTTTTCTATTCTTTTGGTAACGTTATGTATCGGATTCCATTCACCCCACTGTTGGGAATTAATGATTGACTCTATTTATAAAGATTTTGAATTTATGTTTAGAAAATTGAGAGCGGCTAAGGAATGAGGACGCTAGAGATTCATTATTTTCCATAATCAATAATAAATTCAATACACAAAATTCTATTGATAGTTAATATTACAATGATCTCTAATTTGCATTTTTTTCTTGACATGTGTTTTTGTTCGATTATGAATCATTTTTCCTTAGGGTATTTATAGATATGATGTATTTCAATTGCTCAAAATTATTAATGGGTTTTCAATTATCTTTTATGAAAAATTGAAATAGTGAAATTTGAAAATATTTAATGAAAACTCACGTTTAGAGGTATAAGTTTTACCAGTATATGTTATTTTGGTCTATTTTAGAGTTTAATGTAACTTTTTGAGGTATAAATATTGTTGTTTTGTTGAACTTTTTGTTGTGTTTGCTGCAATTCTTCATGGTGCGATTGTGTTTAAGGTTACTTCTTTTTAGTGACAATTTAGATTAAATTTCACAATACGAGTTTGATGAATATTTGATTGAGTTCAAAAGTGTTACTTTTTACAAACTTAAATAATCAAACCTGCTCAAGTAATACTTAAGATATTGAGAAATGTGTAAAATCAAATATAATAATTGTTCATTTCTAATTAGAGTTGGATGAGTCTTTTAATTATGGGTAAAAATCAAATAAATTTTGAGTAGACCTTTAAGACTGAGACATGTTTATTTACATTATAGTTAGATACCATTTACAATAATTTAGGGTATATTTTTCCTTTTTTCATTAATAATATTTATTTATTTTTTTAAACATTATATGAGCCACGTGTGATGTATAAATTGTTTTTTTGGTAATAGTATAAAGCGTTTTCAAACATGCTTGTTCTTGAGTTTTACTTACATATATTGCTGGACATTCGATCTGTTGGGTTCGAATTTTCAATTTTTGATTTGGTGATTTTAATCGAAATTAAACTTAAATAAAGTTGATTCAGTTCGATCTTTATAATTTCGATTTGGTCTATTTAGGTTGAGTTTTCGATTTGAAAACATGGATTTCCTAATCTATTTTTTTTCAATAGCATTGCGAGTGTAGATTTTATCAGATCAAACATGTTTTTCAATGTAAGTGCCTTACTTTCAGACTTGTTCATCATCTAACCAAATAGAAAATAAAAGTTTAAAGATTATAAGTTTACCCTCTGGTCAAGTATAAACTCTACTCAAAGACAAAATAGTCAAATGAACATGTATTGATGTGAGGTTGGGTGTATAAATTTGGACTATGGTTGTGATGCGCTGGTGGCCTAGTATATAAAATTGATAAAATTATAATGTATTAAAAAATTGATTTTTTATTTAGTCGAAAAATATAATTTAAAAATTTAAAATCAAACCAAATAACTGAAATTTCAAAATTCAAAACTGAAACCAATCAACGCAAAATTTTAAAAAAAATAAATAGTTTGGTCAGTATTTTTTGATTTGAACCGAACTACGCCAGTTCTAGTAGAGGAGATTTTTTTTGTAAAACTATTCTCAATCAATTTCTTAGGTTCTTTTTGGATTGACTTTTGACTTATAACTTATAAGTCAAAAGTCATATGTTACGGTTACTACCTTCTGACTTATTTTTGTTATTTTGGCTTTAAAATAAGAGTTTATAAACACTTCTTAACTTCATTCATACACTTCAAAACTTTTTAATAAATATTTTGGCTTTAAAATAAGTGTTTATAGCACTTTTTAACTTCATCCAAACACTTTAAATCTGCTTAAAAGTTATTTTGGCATAAAAACACTTAAAATAAGTCAATCCAAACGGACACGTATTTTCTTACATTACTAAACAAGTATTTCACACTTGGAGAGATTATTGATCTTTCTTTGGCTACTAAAAATTGCTTATATTTTATAAGTGTTTTTTTTTCAAATATAGCTTTTTAGAAAAATATTTTTTCTTTAAAGAACAATATATAATTTGGAAAATTCATTTGAGAAATGATTTTGATAAACAATATGTATTTGATTAATTTTTTTAAAATGCTTCCAAAGTCAAATTATGAAAAATGGATAAAAATGAGAGAAATGAATGAAGTTAGGATTATTAGAAATGTTGGGTCTTCTAATGGTTGAGTGGGTGCGCATCCGGAGATCTATCATATTATATTATAAGTAGGAAGATTTCTCAAAATTGAATTACCATTTTACCCTTATATTAAAATAATTAAACAAATATTATAAATATAATTAAATATTTAATAAATAACTCATTTAGATCGGCGCATGAATCAAATTCACATTAATAATTAATTACTCTATTGTAAAAATCAGGAGTATTTGAAAAGTTTTTCCATTAAACAAATTTGATATGGAGTAAAACCATTGGACTAATTTAATGTAAATTAATTATCTACTCAAAGGTCATCATAGCTACTTCTATAAATTACCTAGCATGCAAAAATGAACTTCGCAAATCATTTTGTATGAGCAGTAATTATTTTTTGTTTTTATCCGCTCCTATTTGTCCGTCCTAAGTATTATATATTTCCTTTTTATACATGTTGATGTACTTTCTTATGATTTTGTTTTTTTTTATTAGAATATTTTGTATCCAACATGAAGAAAATAGTAATATTCAATTCATGTTCTACTATGTATCTTAATTACTGATGAAATTCATATTTATGAAAGATTAATCAGTTCATTTCACATGTTTATTTGGCTCTCGATAGAGTGTTCTACTTTAGTATAAGTATATTTTTGAAATTATTATTTATGAGTAGTGAGAACAATGACTAAATGAAAAATCATATATATGTTTATATATATATATATATATATATATATATATATATATATATATATATATATATATATATATATATATATATATATATATATGAATCCATATCCTAAAGTAAAATGGCCCACCTAATTGGAGATAAAGAATGGATCATACTCTATATAGTATATATGTAATTTTGAGGTTGTATTTTTATTTAAACTTTTCGTTTATATGTATAATTTATTGATCTTATTCATTCCTCAAATTGATCATATATCTAGAATAAGTCATTTTGAAAAGTTTATATTGCTCAATTTATATTAATTATTCAAAGAGTAATGTTATGAAAAAAGGAGTATTATTCTTCTCTTCATAAATCATGTGTACAGTACTTTTTAAGATTAAAAAGAAGACATACATGTGATATAATGATAAAATAATTGACATATTAATCATGGTAATGGCTTCAAGTGTGTTTCGTAATATACCAAGTGTTTTTACCATAAGTTTGCATATGTATTACATTGACGAAATCTTTTAGCATTATAAATTTTATGCATCAAACGTTTATCTACTGTGATAATAAGCTATTTATTGTTGATGTAAAATTTTAACTATAGCTGAAAAATTGTCAAACTCCCATCTATAGATTATTTATTGGAGTTGGACCCATAAATAGTTAAGTAGTAATTATTTTCCAAACTAGAATGTCTACTTTTGCCTAAGAGATATTATTTTATTTTAATGTGATATTCTTCTGCCTAATTATTGAATGTTAATTCTTTCTCATACACATAATTTTTTAAAATTAAAAGTTCAATGTGAAGAGTCATTCTCCACTATTTATGTAAAAACACTTTGAGAATTAAATTTTTAATATGCTTTTTAAGAACCAATTTACTAAGATTAATATTATCATAGGAAGGAAATTGAACTATTCAAAGGATCAACAAAAAATAACTAGATATATCATCTATTTAATGTTCTTTATATTATATTTGTTATTATTTAGCGAATAAAAAATAAATGGTTAAACTACTATTATTAATTTAAATTTTTTTTTAATTACTTAACTTTTTAATATATAAAAAAATTTAATTAATAATAATAAAGCACAAACGTGCAAGGAAACTGGTGTGACTATAAATATGGGATGTCACATTTCATTCAGTTAAATAAAAAGATACATGTGATTCAATAGTAAAAGGAAAATGATACTTTCAAATCAAATAATCCATTTCAAATAGTTGAAGAATAGATTTAGCATGAAAAAAAATAAAACAAAAAGAACAGTAGTAGCAACTAACAACCTTCAACAAAGTTTTAGTTTGGGAAGTGGTGTGAAGTGTAAACAAGGGTTTGAATCAATCAATGGGGGATTTACCTATAGTACGATTTGAGGAGAAAATCGTAGAAACAGTGAAGGAAAACCCAGTAGTAGTTGTTATTGGTGAGACTGGTTCTGGTAAAAGTACACAACTTCCACAAATACTTTACCGAAGGGGCTATGCTAAATCTGGAATCATCGCTGTTACTCAGCCTCGCCGTGTTGCTGCTGTTTCTGTTTCTAGGTAATTATACTACTTTTTTTCTGCTCAATCATATCTCACAGCTATACCAATTGCCGTTCATTTATCCATTTATTTGTTTGAGTTCAAAATTTTTATTGTATGCGTGCCGGACATTGAAATTTGAGTCACTGAGGGTTCGTTCACCTATATAACCAGAAATGTTAGTTTTTTTCCCTTTTTGCTTATGCATATCTATGCAAAACTCAGTTCAAAGTTGCAGAAGTACTTTGTACAGTTTGGAAGGTTGTGGAAGCTATATTGATGTCTTAGGGTTAGTTAGAGTAGTTAACGGAGCTAGTTATAGCTGGCCCTAACACCACTGTCGTCCAAGAAAAAAAGAGAGCAAGTTACAAGCACCTGTTAGTTAGTCCAAAGATGATCTATAACCTGTATATTTCTATGTTCGTTATGTAATTTCATATCATTATATACTTAAACATCACTTTATTGTTACCAAACTTCTGTTTAGAATTATTGCCATCAACTTGGACCTCTTGGAAGTGAACTCGCTGAACTTGGCTGGATTTTTTTGAACTCATTGTGCTTCATAATTTCCTGGAAATAAGACTGCATTATTCACTATTACATGCTTGGGTTTAACAGTTGATTTCCAAATTATTGATCAAGAATTTCATTAATTTATTTCTCTTTTATGGAATGGGATGTGACATTGTTTGGCTTGTCTTTATGCGGGGATAAGATGAATTGGGTGACGAATCTCAGAATGATGAGACTGACTAGGTTATCATTTGCTGAAGGAAATGGCTAACCAGAGGACATTTCAATGGAGATGGGAGAAGGGGAAACAGGATCATATAATAGTAAAAATTAAGCTAATCTGAGATTTTTGGATCCTCTGAACTAGAGAGTTATTGAGGATTATGATAGCTAGTGTTTAGTATGTATTAGTAGACTGGAGACTTTCTTTCCATTAGATGAGGAAAGTTTGAGACCCTTTACATGACTTCAGAAGTGTTGTTGTCTGAGTATTCTTAATTGGGGCAAGGGTAAATGAGGAAAATTGCTTAGTAGTATAAGTACAATTTTTCGTAGTATTTGCAAAACCAGTCAAGGTAACTGGCACATTAGCCTGACCAGAATCCTCTCTTGTTGATATGTAATAGAAGCTTGAAAAAGTGCTACTCAACATCTGTTTTATATATTTGCTTTGTGCTGTAGTCAGACCAACATTTAGGTGTTCTCCTATTTTGCTTCATACTTCGAATTTTTAATTTTTTTTCCGGCCCATTCTTTGATATATTCCTTCAACTTTTCATGGACAGACGAGTTGCACAGGAGCAAAATGTTCGAATTGGAGAGGAAGTCGGTTATGCCATAAGATTTGAAGATAGAACTTCGGAAAAAACCCGTATCAAGTACTTTTGTGGTTCTGAATTATCATTAATACCTATTACTACCATTGACACTTCCTATGGATTTTGTTCCTTGATTGCTTTTCAGACATTTAATTGGAAGATTATTCAAATTGCAGGTATCTTACGGATGGAGTGCTCCTTCGCGAGAGTCTTTTTAATCCGGAGCTGAATCAGTATTCAGTCATCATATTGGATGAAGCTCATGAGAGGAGTTTGAACACGTTAGATCCACTTTCCATGCCCTTCTATGTTTTAATATCATTTTGACATCTTAGAGATATATCCAACTGTTATATTGTTGTTGTCTTTCTTCTATTATTGATGTTTAGATGGTGTTGCCCATCTTTGTTGATGAATTTTTCCTTATGAAAAAATCACAGGGATATATTGCTAGGTCTAATGAAAAGATTAATCAAATGGCGTCACTCAAACTTGAAAGTCTTGATCACATCAGCAACTCTTGATGGTGGAAAGGTATCTAGGTTCTTCTCTGACTGCCCCGTCCTTACTGTTCCAGGAGAGTTATTTCCCGTGGAAATAGTACACATCTCAGAGCCTCCTAAAAGCTATGTCGAAGCTTCTTTAAAAAAAGCTATTGGTATGAAAATTATGACATCTTCGGTTTGTTTTTTAAAATTGTATCTTGATTTTGTTCTTTCGTTTCTTTCTTGTTCTTGCTTAAATCTGAAATGTTTACCTCCCCTTTTCTGTGTAAAATTTCTTGCCTTTCTGAATTTGGTCTGATAATTCATTTGGGTGCATAGATATTCACGTACGGGAGCCAGAAGGGGACATTTTAATATTTATGACAGGGCAGGTGAGCTTTTATAGATGTATTTCCTGTCTGATACTTTTTCAGTTTAGTGCTGTCCTTCTGTATCTTCCACTAAAAAGTAAATGGTTGAAGATGTACTATTTCCTGGAAAGTGAAATTGAGAATCTTATTTAGGATGACATAGAGAAGTTGGTACTGAAGTTGGAGGAGAGAGTTCAAAGTTTAGAAGAAGGTTCTTGTATGGATGCCCTAATCCTTCCTCTTCATGGATCCTTACCACCTGAGATGCAGGCAAGTTGTTGTCCTTCTTAAACTCCTTGCCCTGACAGCCTGAATTTTCTTGATCTGGTTAGTTCAGATGATCTACTGTTGTGTTTGACTTGACCCTTCTGAGTGCCCAAGAGATTTCGTTATTTAAACTTAGTATTTTACTGAAGGTGAACTAGTGTATCATAGTCCTAGCTGGCTTCCAGAATGGATAGCGGCAGTTGTCTGTGCTGGAATGTTTTCATGTTTGTTTCATTTTTAGTTGTGATTGAGTCACTCCATTTGATCACCAGTTGAAAGCAAATATGTTGTTTTTGTTGAAATATATGATAAATAATTTGGTTTTCATAGTTACCGTGGCATAGTTTATATAGCGGCTACACAACATAAGTGCAATATGTGGTTGAGTTGAACTTGCTTAGAGAACATATAATGTATTTGATTGATCATCTTCTTGATAAAACTTCAGATGAGTGTTCTTCTCCTCCTTTTTCTTCTGCCACAAGTGGTTTACCAAGCTGAATTCCGGTAGCTGCATTATTATTGCTCTTATTAATTCTATATGCATTTGTCAGTATTTTGCTTTCTTTCTCTCATCACAACTATGTATTAAACATTTCTCCTTTTGCTATTTTCTGTTGATGGACAGGTGCGTGTTTTCAGTCCTCCGCCTCCAAATTGTAGGCGGTTTATTGTTTCTACAAATATTGCTGAAACTTCCTTGACTGTTGACGGTGTTGTGTAAGTAGATTCGACACCGCTATGCACATTGTTGGAGGGTATTCAAGTGTTGACATATTTTCTGACTGATTGTTTCTTATCTTTTTGTGACGCTTAGAATGCTTGAGTTTCTATTTTTCAGATAGGATTTGCAATGATTGATCATGCAATATTTGACGGTTAAAAAGAGACTCAGGACCCCTCTGGCCATAAAATTATTCATTTTTCCAGAGTGATTTTTCACTTTATTTGAAAATCAGTTTCTGACCATGAAAATTCCAAATTTTAAAATTGTACTTCAAATATGAAAAACAACTTATAACCTATTTTCTTTCTCATTTTCACTTTTGAAGTTGTATTTAAGTGTTACTCCAAATATTCTTTGCAAAGGGTATAACCAACGGAACTCCATCTTCAACTCCAACTCTATAAATTCCAAAAAAAGTGAGAACTATTTGGAATCTATGGACAAATGCTGCCTACACAGTTCATTGGTAACTATGGCTATCTAGAGAACCAATGAAGATTAATGGGTGAAATCAATGGGATTTTAGTTACCCCACCCCGGTGTTTTGACTTTCTGTCTTGAGTATGAATATGTTTTCCTGTTAAAAATTTGGGGAGGCGAGTAATGCTAGCACTTGGAGTGCTAGACCTTGTACAATGGATATTTCCAGCTAAAATAATTTACATAAGGGGTCATTTGGTAGATGGACAACAAACAAGGTATCCATGTATTAATTTCCGTATAACTTGTACGACGTTTGATAGGTAAATAGAAAATAAGTTATTCATGTATAAAATTAATACGACGTTTGGTTGACAATTTAGAAACCTACTTACTAATACATATTTAAGTTGTGAGGGAATCTATGTATTATTGTATGTAGGATTGAAGTTGGAATAACTAATAGATGAATAACTAAAATTCCTACATAACTAATATATTAATAACTAATTCCTACATAACTAATTAGAAAGCTGGAGGCCACCTTTTGTGATGATGAATTGCCCCAGAATAAGTCAAGAGGTGCAAGACTAGATGCAGAGACCATTCTCAAAAGAGGAAGTGGTATACATTCTCAAATTGTGTGATGGGGACAAAGCCCCCGGCCCAGATGACTTTACTATGTGTTTCTTCAAGGAGTGCTGGGAGATCATAAAGGATGATGTGATGCAAACAATCCATAACTTCCATCAGAATGAAGTGTTTGAAAGATCCTTGAATGCCACTTTTGTGGCATTAATCCCTTAGAAGTATGGAGCAGAGGAACTCAAGGATTTTAGGCGAATAAGTTTGATTGGTGGAATTTACAAAATTATCGCTAAGTTGATCACGGAAAGAATGAAAACTGTTATGGGAAGACTGATTAACGAACATCAAATGGCTTTCTTGAAGGATAGACAGATAATGGATGCTTCTTTATTGGCTAATGAGTTGGTGGAGTCAAGGGTAAAGCAAAAGATACCAGGTATCCTATGCAAATTGGACATAGAGAAGGCATACGACCATGTAAACTGGAACTACCTATTTAAAGTTCTAAGTGACATGGGGTTTCGGAGGAAATGGGTGAATTGGATCAAGTTTTGTGTGTCAACAGTGAAGTTTTCAATCATTATAAATGGGAGTCCAGAAGGTTTCTTTCAATCACAAAGGGGATTGAGACAAGGAGATCCCATGTCCCCAATCTTATTCCTTCCAGCAATGGAGGGACTCAACTACATGGTTAGAAAGGCTAATGAATTGGGGTGGATAAAAGGTTTTGGTGCATATGCTAACAGAGCTAATAACATGGAGATCACACACCTACTCTATGCAGATGATTCTCTTGTGTTCTGTGGCGCAGAAGTGTCACAAATTAGGCACCTAACCATATTTGAAGCCATTTCAGGTCTACATGTGAACTGGCAGAAGAGTTGCATGTTCCCAGTTAATCAAGTCAATAATATGCAAGGCCTAGCCGACAACCTAGGCTGCGAAGTGGCTTTTCTCCCCATGCCATTAGGAGCCAAGAACAAGAAGTGGAAGTATGGAGTGAAGTCTTGGAAAGAAGTGAAAGGAAGCTGACAAGGTGGAAGAGTCGATATTTATCTCTGGGAGGTAGAATGACTCTCATAAAATCAGTTCTGGATGCCCTTCCAACTTATATGCTGTGTCTTTTTCCACTACCAAAAAGTATTGGAAAGAAACTCAACAAGTTGAGAAGGGTGTTCATCTGGCAAGGGAACAAAGAGAAGCAAGGATACAATCTGGTCAAATTGAAAGAGGTGATAATGAGCAAAGCACAAGGAGGTCTGGGCATTAAGAATTTGAATATTCAGAACACTAGTTTGCTGCAAAAATGGATGTGGAGATTCTGTTGCGAAGATACAGCTTTATGGAGGAGGTTCATAGTTGAGAAATATGGCCTGCAGAGCAATTGGATAACTGAAGATGTGAATGGTACCTTTGGGTGTTCAGTATGGAAAACTATCAGGAGAATGTGGACTGAGTTCAATGCGCAGGTGACCTTCAGAGTGGGGAATGGCCTGAAGATCAGTTTCTGGAATGTCTGGTTAGGCGATGTGAAAATGAGGATACTCTTTCCTGACTTGTACATTATTAGCCTACAACTGGATGGCACGATACCGCAGATGTGGAGCCCTCAAGGCTGGAACCTTATGTTTAGAAGGGCTCTAAATGATTGGGAGGTTGAAAGATTAACAGACCTGCTTCAGGCCTTGAACCCGTTCCTTGGCATCAATGAAGAGCCCGACAAACCAGCTTGGAAATTGCATAGCAGGGGAGTTTTTACAGTAAAGTCCTGTTACTGGGAAAGGAACATCAACCATTTTTTGACAACAGTTTGGCCTTGGAAATCAATATGGAAGATTAAGATCCCTTTAAGAGTTGCTTGCTTCACTTGGTTGGTAATTAGAAGAGCTTGTCTAACCCACGAAGTGCTACAAAGAAGAGGTATACAGATCTGTTCGAGGTGCTATATGTGTGAACAAGACACTGAAGTAAATGGCCATTTATTTTTGCATTGTAGGATGGCTACAGATCTGTGGAACATGTTCATTTGTATGCTCGAGGTTGATTGGACAATGCCCAAAACCACTTTTGAGGTACTAACACAATGGCAAGGAATTGAGAAGAGAGGATCAAAAGAAGATCGGTGGACACTATGGAAAGAAAGGAACAAAAGGTGCTTTGAAGGGAGGACTAGCAGTTCCCAGATGATCAAGATGAGGTGTCTTAGCCTTTTGTTTTTTTGGTGTAAGCAAGATTTAGTGGGGAAAGTATATAGTTTAGTGGAGTTTATAGGCCAACTGCAAATTTTTGAATTTTTTTGGATTTGAGAATGATGGCACCCCCTGGGGGTTTGTAAATCCCTCCTCCTCAATTCCTTGATGAGCTCTTTTGTGTGAATACAAAGTTACCTATTTCAAAAAAAAAAAAACATCTTTACAGTATAAACACTTCAAAATTGAAGTTTAATTTCCCAAAAGCGCTATTATATATGCGTTTCAAGTTAGCATCTTCTCCTGGAAATAATAATAATAATTAGGCCAAACAAACAAAGACCCCAGCAATTGCAGTATAGGTTCTATTAAAGAATTACAGAAGTCCCACGTCGTTGGTTAATGAGATGGGTGAACTCCTTATAAGGCTTGGGCAATCCTCCTCCTTTGAGCTAGCTTTTGGGGCGTGAGTTAGGCCTAAGACCTAATTTAACAGGTTCTTGCTGAAAGAGTAATTGTAAAGAAATCATCATGTACTTTACTAGCATTTGTCTTTATGTGTACTTGGGTATGTGTCTTTTTTTTTTAAGGGGCAGGGGGGGGGGGTCATGAATTGAGGGTGTTTGGGCAAGCTTGCATGGACCTCAATTATTCCACCTTCACCATATACTTGCCTCCTCCCACCAAAGGAGTTACTCGATAACTCTGCTCAACAAGGCTTAAGCTGGAGGGAAGAAATTATCTAACTTTCTTTTCCCCTCTGATTGGGATTTGAACCCTATCTCTTATGATTCTCATTCAAACCCTATTGACCTCATGGTACGCCTTTGGATGCAACTTGGGAGTGTACTTGAGTGGATCTCTCAAGTCTTTTCCTGCTCCTGCAAGAATGTCATCCCTCTAAGGAAGGCCTCAGCCAGTAGTTTTGATTACTTCTTTCCTTTACTCATTTGAAAATTACTGATGTCAGAATGCCAGTGTAATTTATTCATGTAATCAACTTAGTTTTAGGATAAGAAAGTGTTGTATTTAACAGTCGTGTAAATTTGAAGGATAGGGAAGTCCCTTTATTATTCGAGAGCGGAGGAGGATTAGTAAAAGAGAAATATAAAAAAAACCTTGCTTATGCTTGTTTGAATTTGTCCTTGTTTCTGTTAGACAGGGATGGTGGAATAATTAAATTCAAAAGTTCCTGTGATGTCTGTTTTGCAATATTTGACTGTCACAAACTGAGTATTGTAATGAAATCTTAATCATTCTCTGCTTTCCACTTCTAAAAATCAATGGGAGAGGACTTTGCTTCCTTGTACTTCTTTGAAAGCATAACAAAGGAGAATATATCCTTCCTCTAGTCGAAGAGTCCACTTATCTTCCCTCCCTTCTTCCCCATAGTGTAGCCTACTAACTGCGAACTAAGGTGTGGGATTTTTATTGCATTTCCATTTATGCTTTCTATGTAATGGATATTAAATTCATGTTATCTGCTTTTGGACATCACTAAACTGCTTTTTCATGCAAAAAACTGATGACAGGTATGTTATTGACTCTGGGTATGTGAAGCAGCGACAGTATAACCCATCCACTGGCATGTACTCGTTAGAGGTTGTTCAGATTAGCAAGTAAGTTAACATGTCTTACCTTTTTTTTTCTCTTTATTTTCTTTCAGTTGACCTGATTTTGGGTGCTTAAGAAAGGACTCGTTGTTTGAGGTGTAAAATTGAATTAACAGTTGGAAAATCTAGCTTTTTGAGCATCAAAAGGTATTTTGGGGAAAATATTGTCCCCCTTAGTATGTTGGTCCCGTAGTTCAAAGGGTTTCTTTGATGATTTTGCAGTTAATACTACCATCTTTACCCTGTATGAGTTTAGTCACCAGACAGTTTCTGGATACCTTATTGACTACTTTGTTCGGTCGGCAGTTGAGAAGTACAAAACTTACTATGCAATCTTTGCTTAGTGTCCCATTTTTTGTTCTGTCAAATATTTCTTGATACTAATATAGGAAAACTTCTCTTCAGTATAAGTATATGGCTTTTTATTCCGTTTAACATATGTTGATATAACGTACAGGTTAATCTATTTCAGTAAGAATGTGTTTGAGCTTTCCACCTATGAATGACTGCAGGGTGCAGGCAAAGCAGCGTGCAGGACGTGCTGGAAGAACACGTCCTGGAAAATGTTATCGTTTATATCCCTCTACCGTTTACCATGATGACTTTTTGGATGCAACGGTTCCTGAAATACAAAGGTCTTCACTGGCTGGAACTGTACTTTATTTGAAGTCCTTAGATCTTGCCGATATGGATATTCTCAAATTTGATTTTCTCGACTCTCCTTCCGGTAAGCATCAGTTTCTCTTACCTTATTCTAATTGGACTTATTCTCCAAATCTCCTCTACTTTTGTAAAATAGACACCTGTTCAATTATTCATTATTTTGTTACTTTTATTGCAGTCAAGTCTTTGGAGGATGCCTTGAAGCAATTATATTTAGTCGATGCACTTGATGAAAATGGTTCAATTACAAGTCTTGGACGAAAAATGGCTGGTAATAGTTCATCTCTATTGATTTATATTCTATTTTAGATTAGAGGTCGCCTGTAATACAGACCCTCCCCCCTCAGATGATAAAAAAAAGCCAAAGCTTGCTTGGAAAGGATGAGACATGAATTTTACTTTAAATTGGCTTCCTCCCCTTGAGAACTATGGAGGGAGTTCATCAAGTACACCACAGTTCTACTGCAATCCATAATTTTGGAGATTATAAAGTGATTCATTCAGTAACAGAACTAAAGGAGATCTAACCTTTCAATTTTGTCCAGAGCTTCCACTGGAACCTTCTCTTTCGAGGACCTTATTAGAGGCAAATGAGTTGGATTGCTTGTCCCAAGCATTGACTGTTGTTTCCATGTTGTCTGCTGAGACCACATTGCTTCCCGCCCCAAGGTATAGAATTGTCCAGAATTCATGCATGTACTGATTCGTGGTAGAATGATGTCTATATATCTCATTATTTTCCGTGCAAGTTGACTTGATATTTCTTTTTGAAACCGGTAACTTTGAATATATATATATATATATATATATATATATATATATATATATATATATATATATATATATATATATATATATATATATATATATATAGAATCTGAATCTTACAGGAGTTGTAGTACCCCATATTTACAATGTACTACCTACATCTATGATTATATGATCCTAATTCCTGTCTATAATGAGTCTAAAACATCAATTATAGAGACAGGAACATTACAAAGTAACTGATTACACCAAAACACAGTAGCAAGACGCAGTAGAGCTTAATCTGTTGCATACTGTTGTTTAGGCTCTCAAAACACCTAGAATTCCTCTCCTTCCCTAATGTCCATCAAATGCTTTCTGGGACTATCCTCCACCTGTCTCTATTATTGGCCAACAACCCAGCTTGTTAAGGCCTTTGTAATCTTCCCAGGCGTGCTCCCTGCTATTCCTCTGAGGTTCAAAAACAATCTCCATAGTTGTCCTGTGATTCTACTAGAAATAGATTATTCACGTCAACACCACACACACACAAGAAGTACCTGGGGCTTAAAATTATCCCCATTTACTTTAGGTTGTCTTGGGTAAGCACTGGCTCCTTTGCCAGAAGCCACACAAAGCATGCCAGTTTATATGGTATTTTAGATTTCCAAATGTTCTTCAATGGCCAACTGCTTGGCTGCTGGTTGTCGTTGTTCATTTTCATGTACGCTTTGCTCACTCTGTATGTGCCTTTCTCATCTCCCTGCCGCCATAGTTCATCCTCATCTTCTCCCAATCCACTGAATTGCTCAATCTTGTTGATGAAATCTTCCGTTCTTGGTATTTACCAATCATTGAGTTGGCTTCTGAAGTTGAATCTCCATCCCTCTATTGTCCATAATTCTGCTATGGTGAACTGTTGGTGAAGTATTAAGGAGTAGATATCTTGGAATAGCCTTTCTAAGTTGCCTTCTTCATGCCATTCATCTAGCCAAACTCTGGTTTTAGCCTTTCTAATCCTGTTCTACATTACCAACCAAGCATCTAGTCAATAGTCCTTCTCCTTCATGGTCCAAAATTTCATCTATTTCTATTCTGCCCTTCTTGCTTCTCACCTCTGCTTCACGAATGGTCTTACCAGGCCATTTACTTTCCTGTATGGCTTTAGCATAGGGGTAGTTGATTTCTGTCAATTTTGGAGGGAGTGCAATCTCTTGCCTTTTGGGGGCATTAATGAAGTTCTCAATCTTGAATGCAATGTCGCACCAACCTGCATTTAAGTCAGTTTTCGGTATAATCAAGACTAACCTTCCTCCTCTATTTATTGACAGAATGCTTATAGATCTTCCATACTCATTCTGTTTTCTTGTACTAAATGGTTCAGCATTTTCTCTGTAATTTTCCATCTCCTCACTACCTTCTTCTGGTCCTTAGAAGCTTCTTTGAGTGTGAAGCAAATCCACTCCATGATCTTGCAGCTTATCGAGCTTGTCTTCATCAGTTTGCTACTCCTTTCTACCCATTCATACCAGGTTGAGTTTTCAGAGTTCCATCTCTTAATGTCAAAAGATTTAAAACCAGCATTAAAATTAATCCTATTTTTGTCCATTAGTAGAATAGTGATTTACCGCTGAACTGGTTTAGAAGAGAAGTCAAGGTGGGGGGAACAGCTAAATCAGCAGGAAATAGCTAAAGGAGAGAAAGAAAGCTGGCTGATTCGGGCAAGCTGCCACCGGAACGTGGTAAAAAAAGAGGGATCTCTCTCTCCTAAGTAGTAGGGGAGAGAGTGTTTTTCGGGAGTCTGCCTGAGAGCATTCCTCCTCCTTATAGATCTATTTGCTTAACATCAAGTTAACTTTATATTTATACTAAGAAAAAATTAATAATCCTTAATAGAAGAGAAGTCAAGGTGGGGGGAACAGCTAAATCAGCAGGAAATAGCTAAAGGAGAGAAGAAAGCTGGCTGATTCGGGCAAGCTGCCACCGGAACGTGGTAAAAAAAGAGGGATCTCTCTCTCCTAAGTAGTAGGGGAGAGAGTGTTTTTCGGGAGTCTGCCTGAGAGCATTCCTCCTCCTTATAGATCTATTTGCTTAACATCAAGTTAACTTTATATTTATACTAAGAAAAATTTAATAATCCTTCCATTTCAAAATAAGTGGTGTTTTACCATTTTTGTTAAAAATTTAGTGGTGTTTCACAATATCAAGAAGACATATATGATGTTCTTCCAATTTTACCCTTATTTAAATATAGATAATCTTACTTAACCAAGAAACTACGAAAGAGCTATATCTTTTTCAAAATATTTATTAAGGGGAAGTTAGTGAAATACAATTTAGGAATGAGTAGTTTTCTAATTTTACTTAACCAACAAACTACTAAGAGCTATATCATCTTTTACAAAATATTTATTATGGGGAAGTTAGTAAAATGCATTTTACTTTCTAGGAATGAGTAGTTTTCTGTGTGTGTGTGGGGGGGGGGGGGGGGGGTTGTGCCCAAGCTAAAAACACCACTTATTTTGAAATGGAGGGACTAACTATCTTCTGTAGCAAAGAAATGAAGTTCCTCTGCAGCATTAAAGCATCGGAATATCTGGTGGTGATTTCTATGAAGAATTATTGCATGTGTTTGTGTCAAATACGAGTATCATATGTGAAGTTTCTTGATAAAGAAGTATTGTACTTATTTTGTAATGGAGGGAGTATATTCTTCTGTAGCAAAGAAATTGTGTTTCTCCACAGCATTAAAGCATCGGAACATCTGCTGGTGGCTTCAATGAAAAATTATTGCATATCTTTGTGTCAAATTCAAGTATCATGTGAAGTTTCTTGATAAAGAAGTATAATGAATTAGAGCTGCAATTAGCCTGAGATCTAGAATGGTTGCTTTGTTCCAGATTTTGTATTTTATGGTGCAAAACCTCTGTGATTTTTGAACATGAAGTTTGTGAACTGAAAATGAATGAAGGATTAAGCTGACGGTGAGAAGAGCAGCTTGATTCTTCAAAAATAAATAAATTGTCAACTATATCAGCATTTCTCCTGCTAATACACTGTCAGAAAGATTATATTGCTCTACGTATCAAAAGGTCACCACAAGGATGGAATATGATCTTTAGAAGAAACTTTTGAATGACTGGGAAATTCCCACAATGATTGAACTTTTCAAACTACTGGAGAGTTAGCAAGGAATCCAACCAGGTGAAGATTATGGTGTCATGGGCACAACAAAGGAAGATACAGGGTGAAGGAAGGAAATAAACAAACAAGTCTTATGGAGAATCAAGACTTCAGATGGCCTTGGAAGCAAATTTGGAGAGTCAAAGTGCCAGAAAAAGTGGCATGCTTCACCTGGCTGCTAGCCAAAGAAGCAGTTCTGACATTGGACAATGTGGCCAAGAGAGGTATATATCTATGCAACAGATGCTCCTTATGTGGTAAGGATACAGAGACAGTAAAACATCTCTTTCTACACTGCAATCTCACTGTTCAATTGTGGCAGATTTTCCTTAATCTCAGAGGCATTTCCTGGAGTATGCCTAGTAAGATTGCTGAGACTCTTTTCAGTTGGGAGGAGGCTGGAGTTGGGGCTATAAACAGTGAAAGATGGAGGATAATACCTGGTTGTATATGGTGGATTATATGGAGAGACAGAAATGATAGATGTTTTGAAAATAGGGACAACAACCTTCAGGAAGTCAAGCTTAAATGTATTTTGTTGTTCTGTTTTTGGTGTACAAATGTCTACTCCAATGAGACTGAGTCAATCATAGATGGTTTAGGGTCCATAGTTCCTGGTTTAGCATTGGAAGGACTTTAATCTTTTTCTTGTTTTTGTAAATATGGTTTCTCAATACTACCTAAGTACTGACTAAAATACAATGTTACTAGTGTAAAAAAAAAAATGACAAAGTAATTAGGATTATGTTGTTTCTCATTATAAGGTAACCAAAGTGGTTTGTTATCAATTTCCCATACAGAAAAAAAATATTCCACATTCATTGACTTGACAAAGAAGGCAAGATGTTATTGTGTTGTTCTTGTTGTTTTTCCGTCTTGAAGCTTTGCAATCTTATGTTCTTCTTCTGCATTCTTTTGTCCTTCACAACTTAAGCAGGCAATACTTCAAAAAGGATTAATTAACTCGTTGAACTTGCAGTAAGAGCTCTGAGAAGAAGAGGAGGCACACTCCTTCGAACCTTCCTGATGGTTTTGGCTTGGGTGATCACATCCAGCTACTCCAAATTTATGAGCAATGGTACCAGACCGACTACAACATAGACTGGTGTAAAGAAAACAACTTACAGGTAAATTACTGTATTTCCACGAAGAACCATCACATATTTTTATAGTATACTACTGGTTTTGTTATTTGATTATTTGAATTTATTTTTCAAAACTTTTTATGCCATTTTGACATAAATGGAATGACATAAGGAGATTTTATTCATTCCAGTTCTTGTCAATTGTAGGTCCGCGGGATGTTGTTTGTGAGAGATGTCAGGAAACAGTTATCTCAAATAATGCAAAAAATCACTGAAGGTAATGGTTTCCTGTTGCTAGAGTTATCAAAATACAAGACAATGATAAATTAAGGCCTTCCAGATTGTCCTGTTTGGTAGTTTTGGTATTTTAAGTTGTCCCTTTTATTTTAAACATCATAATATGGCATCTGTAGTCTACTATGCAATTAACTTTGTGCCCCTTAAGTTAGGATTTAGTTTCTGGTAGTTGTACTGCATTGGTGCTCGCATAATATTTCTGAAAAAATAAAGCTTCTAAATGTTTCTTTATGTTGTCTGCTTAAAATTAGGCTCATTAGATGTCCAAACAAGCAATAGACGGAGAGGTGGCCAACAGGAGTACAAAAATTTGAGGAAAGCACTGTGCATTGGCTACGCAAATCAGCTTGCTGAACGAATGATTCAACATAACGGGTATCGGCCTCTTGGTTTCAAGTCTGAACTCGTACAGGTAATTACTGTTTCACAGTGCTACTCCGTGGTGTTTGTCCATTTTTGTGGAGGCTAATAACGCTCAATCGTACCGTCATAAAAGAGTAAGAGATTGTCATAGTAATTACTGGAAGTATTTCCTAGTTGAATTCAACAGAGACCAATTATATATGAGGTTGTTAACACTTAGTTCGTTGATTTATTCGTAATACAGTGCCAAATATCTTTTTAAGGTGATTTCAATTATGAATACCAAAAACTACTGATTATAAGCTAACAATTAAGAAAGTGCAGTAAAGAGGGATTGTAATCATTATGAGAGAAACCTAGGGTTCCACCGCCTCTATGAATTCGATCAACTTCGTTGATTTATGTGGATTAGTAATTGGCGACCATTTATTAGTCTATCCTTGTTCATATGACACGGACCACGGTCTTCCAACTTAGACGTATTTTTCCTTAACTCATATTCCTATTCATTAAGCATAGGGCTGGGCATTCGGTTGGTTCGGTTTACGAAATTTGGTATGTGTTTTTTTGGTTTGCGGTTTGGTGATAATATTAACCGAAACCAAATTGAAATAAATTCGGTTCAGTTTGATTTTCACAATTTCGGTTTGGGTATCATTTATATTGAGCCTTTTTCTGTGTGTGAACTGAGTTTTTTATATATTAAGAGAACTTCTCTAGGAACTTCGTGATGATACATTAGCTGTCCAGAGACATATATCTGCGTTTGCCAGTTTAAGTGATGAAGATTGAATACTCTTGTGATAAAAGTAACAAAGTAAAGTAAATGGTGTCCATCCATGAGTTCAGAAAATAGATAAAAGTAACAAAGTAAAGTAAATGGTGTCCACCATGAGTTCAGATGTACATCGGCAATGGTGGTCTTGTAGGGACGATGGTAGTCTGGACAGTTTTGTGGCGTCGACAATGGGGTTTGTGATTTGTGGGACTGTGAGTTTTAGGGTAGGGAGTTGGGCTGGGTTGGTTATTTTAATTAGGGATGTGGATGTATTGGATTTGGCAAACCACTTGGGGGTCGTTTGGTAGTGTGTATAAGAATAGTGTCGAATATGCGTAATAGTAATGCTGGCATTAGTAATTCTTGTATTAGTTATGCTAAAATTATTTCTTGTACAGTGTATTAATAAGAACATGCATTGCATAATTTCCATAAAAAATATTTGCTTACAAAAGTACCCTCCACAAATATAGTGAAAAGTATGTGGAAAAGGTTTTGAGGGTTATTGTGTCTTTATCATGCTAATGCATGGCACTCAAGGATGTGGCCTAGTGGTTAATGAACTAATGAAGTGGTTGAGAACCCTAAGATCTTAGGTTCAAAACTCAGTGCAGAATTTGATTCTTTCCATCTGTCCTAGCCTTCGGTGGATAGAGTTGGTGGTGTCTGGTACCTGGTACCTGTTGCTGGTGAGAGGTAGTAGGTACCATGAAACTAGTTTAGGTGCACGAAAGTTGGTCTAGACACCACGGTCATCAGAAAAAAATAATCATGTTAGTGCATGCATTTAAATCCTTTGCATTATTAATACCATTGATTTCCAAGTATTAGTTATACATACCTTAATACTAAATAGAGTGTATTAGTTATTTATAGGTTTAAAAAGTGTACAAAACAAGATACCAGTAATACATAAAGCTAATGCATTCATTATTTTTTCTAATGCACTCTACCAAACGACCCCTTAAGTCTTAACCCAATATGTTATGTTGAATGAAAAATTGACTTGCAATAAAATTGATTTTTCGGTTTAACCGAATTAAAATTTTCAAAAACCAATAACCGATCAAACCAAAAAACTGAAACTGTTCAGTTCAGTCGGTTTTTTCAGTTTGAACTGAAATATGCCCAGTCCTGATTAAGCATGCCGTAGTGATGATTCTAAACGATCTCTATTGGTTCGACGCTCCAATTCATTGGGCAGTCTAGTCAACCTGCTGATTGAATCAAACCGTAAATACAATGATTTTTTCCCAATGTAGATTCGAAGGGCTCAACCAAGAGCCGGCACTCCTTTCATAGTGGTTAAATACAAATTCAATTGGAATAAGTAAAACACTAACACCTTATACCATAAATGAATCAAGAAATTAATTAAATAACATAGATTTGGCTTAAACCCTAGATAGGTGTTTAGCTGTTGAATGCTAAGATCAACACAAACAAATAAACAATAAGAGCTATCATATTAATCATGAGAAGAAAAGAAAGAGTTTGAAAGCGAACACAAGATTGGATTCCTCCAGACTTATGTTATTCTCTTGTGTTTTTAAGCAAAAGATACTAAAAATAACCTAAATGTTTATACAATTGGAGAAGACTTAGAATTTCCGGACAAGAACACCCTGCCTGTCCACCTTTGCGAGATTGCATAGATGTGTGCGGCTCGCACAGGTCCTCTATGCGGGACGCAGACAACTTCACACAGCTTCACTCATACTTGACAATTTTCAGGACTTTTTCTTTAGTGTTTTCAGTGATGTTACGTAAGTCTCTATTGGATGCACAGATGGGACCTCTGTTGGCTGCATAGACCTCTGCTAGCTGCATAGATCTACTCTGACACCACATACTTCACAATTTTCGCTTATGATTCCAATTTCGCCATTCTATCTTTTTGCATCCTTTCTAGCTTTGACAGCATCTATTGATCAACAAACATGAAACATGAAAAATTCCGTGTGATTGAGCATATAGTAAAAGAACTACAAAAGCGTAAGTAATTGACGCTGAATAAGTGGTAAAATCACCACTTACCAAAGGCCATGGTCTAAAGTTTCATCTCTAGTTTGAAAATGAACTCTAAACATGATATACGTGCTCCTTAGTCAGTTATCATATTGGGACGAGATCTATGTCTGCTGCGTTATTGATGTACCAATATTATAGTTTTATACTTGAACTGGTACATCTATGTCTGCTGCGTCATTGATGTACCAATATTATAGTTTTATACTTGAACTGGTATATTTCAACTTTCAAATCTCGAGTTCCTTATTAATTGTGCAGGTCCATCCATCTTCTGTGCTAAAATCAGATGAGGATGGGATGCTTCCAAACTATGTTGTCTATCATGAATTAATAGTTACATCACGCCCATTTATGCGTAATGTATGTGCAGTTGAGATGCGATGGGTTGCACCAATCTTAGCGAAGCTTGAGAAACTAAATGTGTTCAAACTGAGGTAAGTAACATATGCTTGACATTTGAGGCGATTAACTTATATTATCCTATCCATTTGTTTGAACTTTCTTGTGCATGAAACAGTGGTGGATCTAGCCAGCCTGATAACCAAATTCAAGAAGTAGCTTTGACTGTGGAAAAGAAAGAAATTGCTGCAGTTCAGCCACCCGAAGACCGTGCCAGCATGATACAAGCTGCTCGGGAACGATTTCTAGCTCGGAAAGGTCAGAAGTAGCATTACAATGGTTGTTCGACAGATTAACTGGTTATGCACATGCACTGTCCTAGCCACAAAATTGGCTGCTGCTCAGCTGGAAGTGGAGTGTAACCCTTTCTTAAGATTCATGATGGGAGGGTGTAATTCTCCCACTTGATGCAGAAATCTGGCCCATCTGATTCATGAGTGGCACCAAAAGGTTTTTGAAGAATGGTCAGATGAATTATATATACCTTTCTCGGACTTTGTGTAAGATCAAGTGTAGTGTCTGTTCTATCAGTTTAATATATGATACGTGGGTCATCGGTCCACAAGATATTAACAAGAATGACCAGATGTATGTTTCATATCAAGTTCTAATGGATGAGGGAACAACAGTTGAGTGTTGTCAAAGTGGAAGGGCTCTCTAAGAAACAATCAAATTGGTGAAGAAACAAGCAAGTTATAATAACCTGTGTTGTGGTTGAGTGTGTTATTGATGAACACACACATGATACTTCCTTATCAACCATCAAGAATGGCAAAGTTCACTATGCCCTTGACAGTTTGGCATTTTCGAAGTTTTCATTTGACCGATAAATTTAGAAACTCGTTCTATTTCTTATGACTGAGGAATTTTCAAGGGTCAGTTGGTGCACGGGTTGAAATGGTGTATAATGAGCTTGTCTTTTTATCGTTCTCCACTTAATTACTACTTGCACTAGGTTTTAATATGTGGTTGTGTTCGATCCCCTAATGTGTGTTTTAACCTTACGTTACATGCCACGGTTTTATGACTCAACTAAATCCCAAACAACTAGAATCTTAATACCTACTCGTAATCAACGAAAATGCACATATGCATTTAACTAAGGTTCATGTGTGGACTGTGGCCCTTTTTTTCTAGAAAAAAAATCATTGGTTGTGGGCTGTTTATAGAAGTAAAATTGAAAGGACCAACAAGACTTGCTCATCTTACCATAGAACAATGCAAACCTGTTCTTGTTCTACCGCCAAAAAAAAAAAAAAAAAGAACACTTTATCGTTTCAAGTCTATTTTGAGAAGAATTTTGTTGACCACTTTTTTGAAGAACCATGTAGATTTTTAGCTTTTTCCTATGCTTAGAGAATTGTCTGTACAAAAATTATCTAGCCCTCCTATTTATAGTTCTAGGAGGTACGTAATCCAAGTGTAAATGAACTCCTGTTGATCTTGAACTTGAATGGATTGCCAAGTCACCTTGAAACTTTGACATGAATTCGAATTTCAAGCTGAAATCAATTTTTGGACTTAAATTTATTAAGATGAACTTACTCATTTGTGCGATCCAAATTAATATTTAACTCAAATAAATATCACTCTAATCTAAATTTTGTATGAACTGAATCCAGCAAAAATTTTGCGTCTAAAGATGCCTTTATTGTAATGAGATGGGGCTTGAAATACCTGAAATGAATAATCGACTTACTTCTTTCTCCCTTTTTTCGTATGTACGTTCATATTAGTTGTTAAGTGTAGCTTGTGAATTATTTTAAACTTGTAAAATTGTGTGCGCTTTGCGCGTGAATTTAGTATCACATAATTTATAAAATAATACTTAAAATCTATCAGTCATTGAAACTAAAATACTATATTATCTTACATACAAGATAACGTAGCAACAAACATTAATAGTGTAAATGAAAATGATAATTATAATATCTTATCATTTATCGTTCCATCAATCATCTTTAATTTGATTTTATTATTTATCCTTTTGCTTTCATGAAGTGTTACTATTTGATATTTTTAGGAAATCAAATGAACATTACTTGAGACAATGGATACATAAATTTTAAAAAGTTGACAAAGTGGACAAATATTCTAATTCTAATCCGTAGAAAGTCCAGCCCTACCATTTGCTCTACATATATCATTTTAAAGTTGCCCATTTAAATATATCATAAGTAACTATTAAAATAAAAAATGAAAGGGAGAATGTATCATATTGGACAACAATGCAACCTATTATATATACTTGAAAGAGAAAAATATTACACAAAATTATTCAGTTTGTTCGGTGTTTTGTTAAAATCAACATACCAGAGTGATAGAGTTCAATTTGAAACTAACTTCTATTCCAATCCCAATGTCGAGAAATACAATCATTACTTCAAGAAAAAAGTATTTACAATTTGCAGTAAACTGAAAATTTGCCAATACTTCTTATTGAATATGAGCAATTAATTTATTGTGTAGTTATCTGTCTTTGTACAGAAGAAGAAGAAGAAGTTTAGAATTTTTGTTGTTTTAAAATGAGAGGAAGTCCTCTATTAATAGATAACAAAGGATAGTGTGAACAAATATTTATTGTATCTTATTGGTAATGTCACAATTCTTTGGAAAAGTTATAACCCTTTGGACAAATCACAACCTTTCATAAAAGTCACAATTTTTCATTAAAGGACAATTGACTAGTTTTGAATAAATTAAAAAGGAATCCTGGTATATGATGACGCCGTATAGATGGGTCTAGGTATATCATATATTATTATAAGTAGAAAGCTTCTAACCTCAAAGTTGAATTACCATTTTACCCTTATTTTACCTCTAAAATAAATTAATATTAATATCTATTTAATTAATTAAATATTAAGTAAAAGTTATTTTTAATTAATTAACCTCAAATTCATGCATCAAGTAAGATCTTAATGCATCATATATTCATGTACTAATTAAATGTAGATAATGAAGTGTCTAATAACCTTTCAATTTTAATTTGTAAGATAAGTGAGGGTAATGAAGAGTCTATCAAACACACTCACACCACATTATATATATTCCTTATTTTATTAAGGTTTGTAATCATCTTGCATTCTACAGTAGGTTAGTTCCTTGTAAAATTTTCATTACCAGTTTGTAATTATAAGAATTCTTACTATTTTATTTATTTGTATTCTTTAAAATTTCATGCATATTCATCTTCTTTTTATTGAGAAATATGTAAATTATGATAGTTACAAGATGTATATACTCCAATATGAAGTTGTAAGTAAATATTTATTTTTCACATCTCCATCGTTTTAATTTTTAAATATAACTTCGTAGTTGACTACTGTATTTTTGTATTCATCCTTTCTTCTATTTTTAGGATATATATAGTAAAGATAATCACAATTTGTATTTATCATTAATTATTTTGAGGGTAAACATGTTAAATCCCATAAAATAATAATTATGTCTTTTTCATTGTTTGATAATCATTTATCTTTTTAAACCAGCATATATGTACTTTTTCCTTTTTATATGTAATCTCAAATGTTTAAAAAATTCATATACTTAACTGTTATAGAGAGGTATAAAATAAGTGCAAAAGTAAAAATAAAAAATAAAAAATAATGTATAGTAAAAAAAAATGACTAAATGATACATTGAATAATATTATTTTAGAATTCATTCGTATATATATAAACTTTAATATATTGTTCAAGAAATATAGTTTATCTTTATTCTTAACATATTCACGCCTTCTTTTCTGTTCGTCTTATTTATTATTATTATATGATTATAGTTTTTTATACATGTGATATATTTTGTCTAGAGTAAGTCATGTTTTGTCTAGAATAAGTCTACTTTTAACAAAATGTAATTCAATTAGTATGAAAATATTTTTGTCTATATATTTTAATGTGATATCTTTTTTTAAGGATGCCATGTCTTTATTTACTTCTTTTTTTCGTTTGAAATTGTAATTTTTTCTATAAATTTGATGGTATACCGCCCAAACATTTTGTAATATTTTTCTTTAAACGTATCTTTTTTTATAGACAATTTCTTTTTTGATTATTAAAACTTATGTTTAGTAATTAAAATATATTAATTCATCTGATAAAATAAAATGTTATTTTTCATGAAGTATTTAATATATCAAACCTCCAACATCTAACACAAGATGTTCATATTATATTTTGTGCAGAGTTATATTCTTATGTAAAACTTACATATGAAAGGACTTAGATTTGAACTTAGCAATATAAATTAAAAGTTTCTAATATCAATTAGGGGACAAACGTGTGATGCACGTTCCAAGAACTAGTATATATATAGTAAAGCAACCATAACTTCTTGTGTATTCAACACAACGAACTTCTTGCAATTGTTTTCCATGGTTTAACAATTGCAATATCCAAACTCGTGCTTTATCTTAGGTTTCAAAAAGTACGTGAAGTATTTTTCACCAAATTGATTTACTTCATAAATTCACACCAATAATGTTTTACTTGGACATAACATCTTTACTTGTAGTAGTTTAGGACTATTTTTTTATTAGCCTATAGTGTGAACCAACACAAAATTGAACTAAAGTTAAAATACAAGTATTGCATTGTTATCAATGTTTGTCTTGTCAAATTGAAGCTTCGTGCATTTGGCACCAATCCATAAAGAACCAAGAAGCTCGCACGATTAGCACCATGATCTCCGTTATCTTTTTTTTTTCTTTGAAAGTTTAGGACGTTTATGTAAATTGTTAGAAAGAAATCCTTTGTCAAAAGCAATTTTGCTATTTTGATTAAAAAAAATTGATGTGCCCTATTGAAAATTTTAGCATTTCATTATATGGAATTTTGATGACTCGTTGAGTTTAGAAGCTTCTTTCCTTGGATCAAAGACAAGTGGTGTTTTACATGCTAGCAATCTTGAACTTCTTGTTATGAGTGTGTGTTGCTAATTCTGCTAATTCTTCAAAAGTTTGAGGTTTAATCCCTTTGGAGGATATACACAAAGTCCAATGCATTCTTTAGATAAAATTTTAACTAAGTTTAAGAAAGTTGATCCTTATAATCTACGTACAACATATGGACGATTAATGTAATTTACTATATCCCAATCCTCATTTTGTTTTGTGTTTGTCAACTCCATCATGCTTATTGTACGATGGTGCTATAAAAATGATTTGGGAACTTATTTTTGAGTTTCCTCTAACTATCAATTGACTCATGTTCCAAGTCGATATACCAGTCGGATGCATATTTAATAACATTTTAGAAAAGTCACACCTTTTGAAAAGGAAAAAAGATCTGAAATATATTTGAACTTTGACCAAAATTATTGTCACAATATCGAATTTTGGAAAAAATCTTTTACCCCTGCACTATTTAATATTCCTTCTGTCCCTATTACTTGTCCATATTTTCTTTTATATATGTCCCTATTTACTTGTCCATTTTAACAAATCAAGAAAGTACAATAAATTTTTTCCTAATATGTCCTTATTTAATTCTAGAAAATTTCTAGTACTACTAAGTTGTAATGCATGCTTTTTGGAACCAGAAAATACATTTATTATACTTGAGAGTTGTACTATAATGGTAAAATTGAAACTAACCTATGATAATCATTGGTGCCTTAATATGTGTGTAACTTCTAAAGTGGACAACTAAATAGGGACAAAGAGAGTAGTATATTTTAGAGGTATATATGTGTCCACGTGGACATAACAAATATTGCATAATTATAAATAGTAATGTGTCCACGTGAGCACATATATAACTTTAAAAATACACTATTAAATATTTCAGAAGGTAAAAAAATACACTATTTAATAGTTCGGGAGTAAAAGATCCTCCATAAAGTTTGATATCGTAAGAGCAATTTCGGCTTAAGTTAGAGTATTTTTTAAACCATTTTCTCTTTTGAAAATGTCACAATCTTTCAAAAAATCAGCAGCATTTAATGTGAAAATGTGTATTTTTTTATCGTAAATAAATATAAATATAAAAAATTGATTAGATTGAATGTTTTAGTTGAAGGTATTATACTAATTTAACGTTCAAGTTTGGGAGTACTTTTGGTTGGGGATACTGTACTAGTTTAATTGAGTCAGAAAAATCATGAGTTTAAAATAGTATAAAAAATTATAAATTAATTAAGTTAGCGAGTTCATGCTTTTCGGATAAATATAAAAAAAATTGTAGATAGATAGCTCATACAAACATAGCTATTCAATTATATATAAAAATTCAAAATATTTTATTTGATATAATTGAATAACCAAATTAAGATAATCTTAACCAAAAGAGAAAAATCAGACCAAAATAAATTTATTTCAATTGGAACTGAATTTTCTTTTTCCTAAAAAATACAAAATGAAACCGAAAAATGATGTGCATATCCTTAGTTTTGTGAGATAAGGATTCAAAGTCATTATAAACAAAGAAAATAATGGGTAAGTGTAACGTCATCTTATCTTTAGATAGTTTTTTTAATAAATGTGACGGTGAATGAAAATAAATACGTCCTTAAATTTTTATCAAGTTTAAATATTTTTAATATTTTTTTCGATGTTTATAAAAAGTTTCATGCTCTTATAGATTTGAGATCACTTGTTATTTCATGTGGTAGATTGATGATGTATCTAAGTTTAGTTAATCAAATAGAAAGATACTTTTAAGAGTGTCAATAATTTGAAAACGAAATTAACAATTCATTCCAAATTTAGAAGTATTTCTTGAGACTTTAAATTATTATAGAAAAATATATTTTGCCTTTTCTTTAGTTGAAAAACAAGTTTGTACCTAATTCAATTCTGTCTTCTTCTTTTACTCAAAATTAAAATTTTGTTCTTTAAATTGCCACAAACATGGTTAGGTATGCCTATATAAATCATCAATGACATTGCACCTTATTTTTGTGCATTTATAAGAGGATTACAAGTCAAAACTTTGTAATAATGATGATAATGATAATAAATAATAAGAGTAGCTTTTAAAATAGGAGCACTTATTACTACTACTATTATTATTATTAAATATATAACCGTCTATGTAGACAGTAAAAGTCTTTGTCCTAATACTTCATTTTTTTCCCCAATTGAAATTCAACTAACTAAATTCATATCAACATCTTAAATACATTTTATGAGCAGAACTAGAAGATTGAATAAAAAAAAATATTTGTTAAAATCAATGTACAATGCAATATGGTAAATAAAAAAAGTTATTGGAAGTCAAGAATATTTTTAAATTTAACTCAAATTATTAGTTTTATTCTAATATAACATACTAAAATATGACAAATGATCAGGAACTCTAAAAAGGAGATATGACAATCTTAATAAAAAGGCTAGAAAAGGGTCGAAACTCGAAAGCACCTCTAAATTTACTTATTAATTTAGAAGTATGTTTCTCTTGTATTATAAAATTATCAATATATTTAAATTTCTTAACCAAGTAAAATATATTTTTAAAATTTTTAATAGTTTGAGAATAAAATTAAGGATAATGTACAAGTATCCTTACGCTTATGTCCGAAATCTCAGAGACTCGCTACTAAGGTTCTATTATCCCTCAATTTATTTTATAAGTAATTTTCTATCCTTTTTCGGCCTACATGACACTATCTCGTGAGTCTAATGCTAATTGACTTTTTTTTCAAACTATTATCATCAAAAATAGATGAAAATTTTATTTATAAAATAAGTTTAGTGATAATAGAACCTTGATATAATATAAATCTTTAGAATTTCGAACATGAATTGAGAAGCTATTTGTACATTTTCCTTTAAAATTAATAATAAGGTTGGAGTTTAGGATGGTGTGGTGTGAAAAGAGGTTGCATGTGAAAAAGAATATAAAATTGTTTTGATTGAAAGTGAGTGAAGTAGACTTGTAAACTTCCAAATCCTCCTTGGCATCTTCTTCATCTTCAAGTTTTTCACAGATCTTTAGCTTTGGGGTTACCTTTTTTCCATTAAAGTTTTCATCTTTACTCTCATTACAAACATACCCACAAAGCTTAAAGTAGCTGACAAGATCTAAAGATTTCATTTTGAGCTGTCTACTGGTAACACACTTTATCCTTTTGCCTTCTGATTTTGTTCTTCGAATTGTTACATCCTATTGAATTTGCTTTTGTTTTTTGTGTTTTCTTTTGTTGATTGAAAGGTTAGCAGAATGAATGAATAGGAAGTACTAAAAAATTGCATTTTTTATTTGTTGTGTGGTTTTAGGGAAGTATCTGATTTGGGAGTTCTGAAACAGATTGTGTTGTATTTCTTGACTTTGAAGTAAGTTTTTTTTTGGTGTTACTTCACTTTCGAATTGATTAAATCTATCCACCAACACCCTTTTGGATTTAAGTTAAAGCAATGGTTCTTGGTCTGAGGTCAAAGCACAAAAAGGGTGCTTCTGTTCAGGTGGAGTATGTTATTCAGGTAGATGAGATTAAGCCTTGGCCTCCATCACAGTCCCTTAAGTCTGTTCAATCTGTATTGCTTCAATGGGAAAATGATGGTCAGAACTCTGGTTCTGTTGTGTCTACTGTTGGGGATGGTACCATTGAATTCAAGGACTCTTTTACCCTTTCGTTAACTTTGTGTCGCGAAAAGAAGGCACATGACAAGTTCCAGAAGAATTTTTTGGACTTCTATTTATATGAGCTTCGTAAGGATAAGACGACGAGAGGACAACTCTTGGGGACATCAGTAATAAATCTTGCAGATTTTGGACTGATTGAGGAGGTTGTGTCTATTTACACTCCAGTCAGCTGCAAGAAGAGTTCTAAGAGCTCTGAGCAACCAGCTCTGTTTGTTAGCATACATCCTACTGAGAGGGGTAGCTCAAGTTCATCACAAATTGGTGTATCCAGAGAAGGGGATGGACAAGAATCCGTTGCAGATTCAGTGAATGGAAGAAATGAGGATGATGATGAGATTGCATCTTTCACTGATGATGATGAATCGTCACATTCATCGCAAAATGTTGCTGAGGCTGCAAGGTTTTCACCATCTCAACAAGGAAAGGTATTTGTAACATTTATATTCTTGTTTGTTATTCTGAATCCGAGAGCTTGCTTAACTAGTCATTGTCAAGAAATGCTTTGGGTTATCTCTTCTAATTTAATAGACTTCTTTTATTTAACCAGCTCCAATAATTATTATTCGTGCTCAGTCATTGGAAATGAGAATCAAATCTTAGGCTATTATGTCAAACTGTCAAAAGTAGTCCAAACCATTATACTTATCCATTTTGGTTAAATTCTTGCTGTTGAAAATATTCCTTTCCCTAATTCACTTATGGTGGCGGTTAGGAGATAATGTTCGCTCTTCTATTTCCTTGACTCCCGGATGACTGATTTAGCAGGATCCTGAATTTCACCTTTCATATTGACAAAGAAGTGTTTTGCTATATGCGGAAGTCTGTAGGGAAGTTGTTTGTCTACTAGTTACTCCCCTGTGATGATAGACTGTATGGTATTATATGGAGGCGTTCTATGTTACGGTCAAATGTTTTGTAGGTTGTATAGTGTGTTTCCCTATGTCTGCCTATCTGTCATGGAAAGTTGTAAACTAATTGTATACCATGATTATATTTTAGGTTGCACATGAATTCATAACTGATAACGTGCTGAGGGATAATCCAGAACGTGATATACTTTTGGGAATGGACTCTGCAGCAATGCTAATGGATTCTACAAGTAGAAGTTCTAGAAATGTGGCTCCAGGGTTGTCAAGTAGCATATCTTTAAACAGAGAAAATTATGTGAGTAACACCACTTCTTTGTCTAAATTTTCTGAAAGAAGTATGACATCAATACAGAAGAAGTCTGCTTCCCAAGTAGCAGGATCCTCTTCCTCATTACAAAGTTATGGAAATAAAAATGTGAAGGCAAGCACCTCTGTGACAGCCCTCGAGCAGCAAAGTCTGATGTATGATGTTCAAGAAGATAATGCTGTCAAGAAAGGTCTCCCCAAAGACGGTATCAAAAACTCTGCAGAAAATGGACGTGTTCATAGATTTGCATCCAACACAAGCTATCTCGATGAATCGAATGAGGATAACACTGACCCTGCCGATTCATATAGCAATCGCTGTCAAGATTTCCGAGATAAACCAAAGGGCGACACTGGAAGTACAGTACTCAAAGATTTACATGTTGATATGGTGAACGGAAAAGGGATGGAGCTTCTAGAGATTGATCAGGATGAAGGGAGTTTAAAAGAGATTCCTCATTTCTCAGAAGTCAAATCAGGTAGGAAACACAGTTTTTTGAAAGGTGATACTCTTAATTCGAATAAGGTACTTGGATTGCAGGGATCAAGCATCACCAATGGTAAATCAAAGCATGCTAACAGAAGTGGACTTCCTGGTAACAGCCAGAATCTAGAGAAGTCTGCAAAACAGCATGTTTCGGAAGATGCTCGGTCTAATGGTAAAGGTAATAAACCAATGAATGGATCTCCTGACAGAAAAAATGAAGGGAAGTCTAGAATAGAGACACTTGAGGAAGAACTAAGGGAAGCGGCAGTTGTCGAGGTTAGCCTTTATTCGGTAGTGGCTGAGCATGGCAGTTCTGCCCACAAGGTCCATGCTCCTGCTCGGCGCCTTTCTCGATTTTATGTTCATGCTTGCAGAGCAAAATCCCGAGCTAAACAGGCAGGTGCTGCAAGAGCTGCTGTCTCAGGTTTAGTTTTGGTTTCAAAAGCTTGCGGAAATGATGTTCCAAGGTAAGTCATCTTTAAATACGTTAAGGAACTTGGTGCAAGCCTAAATTTTGGCTTTGTAAATCATATTCTTTATTCCATTGTATTAGCCTGAACACTACTTTTATCATCAATAGTAGTTTCGCATCCATATGATAAAGGGTGGGGTCACTTTTAATCGAGTTTCGAACCGTGTACCAGTAGCCTCGGGAAAAGATTCTAGTTTTCCATTGAAGTAGTGGCTTAGAATAGAAGAAGCTAGCAGTAATGTAAGTCAATGAAATGGAGAAAGTTTTGATTGCTAAACAAAAAATCCATGGTATGAGTGATCATATGTTTTTCTTTCTTATACGAGTAGCTTCTGATGAGGCTAATTCCAAATTTGGCTCATAGGACCTGACCACTGTTTCTTTAGGAATTTTGGAGAAAGAATAATTCTAGAAGCCAAGACCTGATAGTCAACATTCAGCTGTCTTATCATCCACAGATATAATTATCAGTATTAGATATCTATTTCATGCCTCTTAGAAGTTAAGATGGTAACATTTGTGATGTGTTGGTCTTTCCTGCAATCATGTGAGTCGAAATTCAGGTGTCTCATCATCCTATTACACTGTTTATAATTAGAAATATTAGTTATTTTTGCTATGGAAATAAAGATAGTATCATTAATGAGTTCCAACGGGCATAGATGAATTAAACTGATTACCCTTTCTGTACCACAGAAGATTTCAGCCGTCTGTTTCTTGATTTACAGGTTGACTTTTTGGTTGTCGAATTCAGTCATGTTGAGAGCAATTGTTAGCCAGGCTGCTGGAGGAAGGAGAGAAGATGATAGACCATATGCGGAGAGCAATATGGGCAAAACTAGTTTAAATGGAAGATCCTTGAAAAAAAGGAATGAGGTTTCTTTCAATAAAGGTGTCAACGATAGTCTAACAGAAGAACTCAGTGACTGGGAAGATATTGAAACCTTTATGCTTGCACTGGAACAAGTTGAAGCTTGGATTTTCTCCCGCATTGTGGAATCTGTGTGGTGGCAGGTTGATCTTTAAATCTGATTCTGCTGCTCTCTCTCTTGTTCCTTGACTCAACGAAACATATTTCATTTTTACGTCACTGCTGTGACTTATTTTGTTTTTATGGGATGCAGACTTTGACTCCACACATGCAAAATACAGCTGCAAACTCTGGTGGCAGATCAATGAGCTCAAGTGTTAAGAAAACCTATGGACGCAGGTCTAGTTTAGGGGATCAAGAGCAAGGTAATTTCTCCATTGAGCTCTGGAAGAAGGCTTTCAAAGATGCCTGTGAAAGGCTTTGCCCAGTTAGGGCAGGAGGACATGAGTGTGGCTGCTTGCCATTGCCGGCTAGATTGGTAAGTTGACTGCACATTCATATCCCTGTTCAACAGAATCAATTGTGTACCTCCTGGAAGAGCTTATTTGAACGTATACTAGAAACTGGCATGAGTTAGTATTCCACTGCATTGTTTCTTGTAACAATATCATTTTTCCTGTGTATGAAAACATGCACTCTGGTGTTATTAATGTTAGTACAGAATTTCTGTTTCTGCGGCTAAATAAGAAGTTATACTTTCTGTTACTAGGACTACTTAGTCTCACATGTGCATCATGACACCTGAACAACCTTGCGTATCTGCTTTCTCAATTTTACTGATTGAATTTAGTGGATTTAGGTGTCAAGTTCCTTGTTTATGGCTTATAACAGGTAATGGAACAGTTGGTGAGTAGATTGGATGTGGCTATGTTCAATGCAATCCTCCGTGAATCAGCTGAAGAAATGCCAACAGATCCAGTATCAGATCCCATTTTTGATTCTAAGGTCCTCCCAATCCCTGCAGGGAAATCAAGCTTTGGCGCCGGTGCTCAACTAAAAAATGCTGTGAGTAGTTAAGCTCCAGTGGTTTATAGCTTAGTCGGTGATGCATTACTGATATAATCGACATATCATTCTTCTTACCCAATATGGGAGTTCTTCAGAGTTTGAAAGAAGAATCTGCCTGTACTTCAAAATTAGTGAAAGGTCTTCTATTGATTGATACTCCTTCTAGATGCCCATCTTCCAAGATGATATAACTCTTAAAGTCATTCTTCTTACCCAATATAGAAGTTCTTCAGAGTAGGAAACATCTGCCTGCACGTAAAATGAACCAATTTCTATAAATCTATGTTAGACTCTTAGTTCAGCTAGACAGGGTAAACAAGATTCTTAGAGATCTTATTGATAGGGAAAGAAGGTTCTCTGAAGATTATTACATTTTCTTGGCTACACTGGAAGACGAAGTAAATCAGTTGAGCATTCCTAATATGCATCAGCTTCAGATAAAGGATGGGTTAAAATAAGAATGTCTTTCCATTCCAGAAATTAAATGTTGTGGACTTGCAATAAATAAATAAAGTAAATAGCGGTGGAGGCATGTATACACCTTCTCTTGTATACTGCCAGGATTCTTAATAAAAGCTAGTAGAGATAGATTATCAGCCTAATGTACTAATGATTTTGCATAGTATATAAGAATGTGACTTATTTGTTGTTGGCAGATTGGGGACTGGTCTAGATGGCTATCTACTCTCTTTGGAATTGAGGAAAATGATGCCTCAGGTGATAATGAAGACAAGGCACCAGGTCCCGCCAAGCCTTTCCGTCTGCTCAATGCTCTAAGTGATCTAATGATGCTTCCCTTTGAAATGCTCGCTGATCCTCAAACTAGGAAAGAGGTGAGTCTGTTGGCATTACGTCGTTCGATGCATTTCATCATGCTGTATGCTAAATTTATTCTTATTGTGCTGTTTCAAGGTCTGTCCTATACTTGGTCCTACTTTGATCAGTAGGGTGCTCAGTGGTTTTGTTCCAGATGAATTCTGTCCAACCCCTGTTCCCCCAGAGGTCCTTAGGGCACTGGATTCTGAGGTTGGTAGTCTGTTCAAATTTGTTTAATTGCCGTTTTGTTTGAAATTTTGGAGTTTGAGTTTGCAAGCTTAGTTTCTGAGTTTCCAAATAGTGTTTGTTTGAACTTAAATCTTGAAAAACATTAGATTTCCAAATCTTGAAAGTTTTGCTGTTCTGTAACATTTGAAAAACTGAGTCGGAAATTTTCAAAAACTCGACTTTTTCTTTCAAGATTTAGCTCAAACAAATACTTCAAGCTATGCAAATTCAAAAACATCAAACAAACACTTCAAGCTATGCAAACTCAAAAACATCAAACAAACGGCACCTTGACAGTATGCTTCATGCAATTTCATTGATGCTTGTGGTTGAGACTTTTCAAACTTCCATTTCATTAAAAGATCCGTTTTGTCATGAATGCGTCATTTCTTAATCTAGGATGCTGAGGATACTCCTGAAGAATCTATCTCGACTGTCCCGTTCACTGCATCGCCTACTACATATTTACCTCCTTCAGTAAGGTCCATTAAAACCTTTCTGGGAGAGACTGGAAACCAATCCTTTCAAAGAAGCAGTTCATCAGTACTTAAGAAATCATACACCAGTGATGATGAGCTTGATGAATTGGACTCGCCCTTGAGTTCAATCGTAGCTGATAGATTCCGGGGTTCTCCTAATCTAGCAAAGATCAACTTGATCGCCAAGGGGAGGGGTGATCTGAAAGTTGTTAGATATCAGCTGCTCCGACAAGTGTGGAGAGCTGAAGAACAGTAAAGAACGAACCACGGTGATGTAAATATGTAAAGCGAGGTCCAAAGTTTTGTTGATTTTCTTTCTTTAGTTGCATAATGCACATATACATATATATATGAACTTCAAGACTATTTCGACATGAAATTTAATGGTCGGGGTCTCATATTTTCCAATAAAATATACTTGTGGTTTCACAAGACTAGGGGGCACACCCTGAGCCTATTGATTCAATTCCTAGCAAGTTTTGTCTTGCCAAACTATGACCAAGAGTGCCTTTTGAATTGTCAATTGGGTAGGGTGACACACTATAACAAAAACAACTTTTAGCGTCAATAAATAGATACATTAATAAATAGTGTTAAAGTCTTTATTGACATTAGTTAAGTGTCATTAGATTCAATGTCTATAAAGCCTTTAGAGACACACACAAAGAATGTTAATTATCGTTAAAATACATATTTAGCAGCAATTGCTAATTAATTGTCGCTAAAGCTCATTTTTTACATAGTGACTGGGCTAGTGATTGTTATCATTTATCAAGCCAAGCAGATGAACTTAAACTTAGGGTGTTCTTGGTATGAAAGAAAATATTTTCCCCAAGAATAAGTGAGTTTTTAACTTGTTTTCGAGGGTTGGATTAGTAAGAAGAAAATGTATTGCCCAACAACATTTTTAGATATTATTGGGAAAATACTAGAACACTAGATTTGAAAATAACTATAATAGGGAGTAGGGTCTCGGGTCTAGAGTTCAGTCAAATTGGGAATAGGGTTTTGGGTCAGGTTCAAAACTTGGATTGGGAGTCAAGTAGTTGAGTGCCAGGTTGGAGGTTAAGAGTCGGGGTCGAAAGTCGGGTCTTGGGTTTGGATTCGGTTCAAGAGACAGGTCCTAACTTCGACCCCAATGTCTAACCCAAATCAAGACTCCGACCCATGACCTTGACCCTTAATTTGGTTCGGATCCAACCTTGACCCAACAGTATCGGGAGTAGGGGTTTGGTGGTGAGGTTGAAAGAGTTGTGGAAAATATTCTTATCTTATATAGGGAAGTCATTTTTTAAGAGTGTTTAGAAAGCCACCAAATAATTAGAATTGATGTATTTATTAATAATCACGATGTCATGTTTATATGTTATAATGTAACTAGTGAACTTAGCCGCGCTTTGCGCGATAAAAAGTTACTCGTTAAATTTGCTAAATAATTAATTTTTTGAATAGTTGATTACTAAATATATTTCTAAAGATTCTTTATAGTCTTTAATCTAAATATATCAAATTTTAAGTCTTAATTAAGTTTATTATTAGTACTTAAATTTTATATCTTTTGTAATTTGAAATCGCTTAAGAATTTTCAAAATTATAAAAAAAATCCTAAATTTATTCTCTTTATTTTAATAAGAAAAGTAAATTTAATGTAATAAGTTGAACTCTTTATGAAATTTAAATTTAATTTAATAATATAATAAGCTTAATGTAAATATAGTTTTTTTTCTAATATCTATTCTTTTCCTTCAAAAGTATTATACTTTCCTTTAATAATGAATTTTTTTTTCATATTTCACTAATCTTAGATTATGAAATATTTGTAAATCATTTTCTATCTTGACTAATTTTACTACGATTATAATATACTACCTATTATTTATATAAAAATGAATAGATTGAAAGATAAATAGTCTCAATTATGTAAATAATATAAAGTATTCAAATAATTAAACCCAAATTATATATATGTATTAACTAAAATACAACTTTAAACTTACCTATATTTTAGTTACAATTTCTAAATTATTCTAAAAGGTAAACATAAATAAAAATTGTGAAATTTCCTAATCCTCAAAATTGATTTCATTATTCAAAATAAAATATATACAATGTTGAAACCATTAAAAAAAACCTTAAAAGATAATAAACAAAACGATTCAAGTCTTCAAAGTTAAAATTAATATACCTGAAATTTCAATAATATTATTTAGTGTAGGTATAAATTATAATTAGATAAATTAATCAAAGAATCCTTGTTGGAGTACCAAAGAAAATTAAAATAAATTAAAATTAAACAAATAAACAAAATAATCTTTGTAGGTATACCAAAGAAAATTATCCTAGCCTCTAATTATTCAATTTGTACACACTCTCAATGTTCACTACACCATTTGAAGATTAATGGACATAAACATTAATGTAGGGTTCCTTTTCCTTGTGAGTTTATGAAAGTTAAACTTAAATATTGTCATATGTTCATCTTGTCTTCCATTATAAATAATAAAGACTATTTAAAAAAAAATGCGCAAAATAATAAGTACACTAAAATCATCAATAATGAGGAAAAAAGCATAAAAACAAACAAAAAAAAAAGAACAAAAAAAATATTGTAAATAAAAGACATCAAACAAACTGAAATAAAAAGAGTAACATGAGTGAAATATTGTACTCATCAAAATTGAATTTGAATTTTCAAAATTGTCATATACTCGTCCACACTGTTAAGTGTTAACAATAGAAGTTAGTCACAAAGAATATATATATATATATAAAATTAGACATAATCAAAGTGATGTACCTTGGTAACTCAAATTAGATATTGTTCTCATTGAATTTGAATTTCCAAAATTGTCAAATGCTCATCTTATCTTCCACATTGTAAAAGTTAGTAACAAATAAACTATATATTATAAAATTAGAAATAACCAAAGTGATGTACTTTAGTATAAATATGATGAAGAAAGGAAAATTAAAATAAAAAATTCTTGCATTGGTGAAGGTGACATGGTTTTAGTATTTATAGTAATCCATAAATTCTAACTATTGAATAAATAAATTAAAAGAGTAATGGAGTAATCAATACCTACAATTGTAACTTATATTGGTCATTAGTGTCTTAATTATAATTTAGTAATACTTTTAAGAAGGAATAGGGAAAGGTTTAAATATTTAAAGGGATAAATTGTAACTTATATATACCTAAAATAATAAAGGTATTAATGGAAGAATTTAAAGAGAAATAATGAATAGAGGATATTTATTTAATTTAACTAATATATCAAGATAAAATTAAGAAGAAAAAAAGCTTTAAAAAAATAAAATATATAAATTCTAATGCTGGCCTATGAGGGGTGCCACATCAGCACTTTCATATCCAGTATATATATATATATATATATATATATATATTATATATATATATATATATATATATAGATTACTGTGCAGTCACAATTGTACTATTTGGTTGCACAGATGTAATTACATACTAAGATTAGTAATAACATATCAAATGTAATTTTACAATTGGAGTTTGAAGAGGGTAGAGTATGTATAGACCTTACCACTGTCTCATAGAGGTAAAAATATTGTTTTTGTGTCTCATAGAGGTAAAAATATTGTTTTTCGAAGACTTCTAGCTCAATGCAGAAAATTCATGTACAAAGAAGAAAAAAAACAGTGAAGCGATTTAATAGAAGCAGTGAAAAGTCTACAAGAAAGAAAACAGAAAAACAACAAAATAATATGATATTCAAAATTTTAAAAAAATTACATATGATGATAGATAGAGGTGTACAAATCGCCAAATCGAGTCAAATAAAAAAAATCCGACTAATAGTTTGGTTTGACTTGATTCGGTATTGGAAAAAATCTGACGTATTAGGGTTGGTTTGGTTTAACTAGAAAGAGTCAACCCGATACCAAACCAACCGGACAATATATTATAATTTTTAAAATTTATTTTATACATAAAGTATTTACTTTGATATAATTTCTAATATTTCTTATATTTTTTCATAATTTTTATCTTTTAACATATTATTTCAAGTTTTTGAAACTTAGGGCACGTTTGACCATACGATATGAAATCATGAGATGAAGTTGAAATTTTGTATGGACATGTGATTTCAACTTTTTATGTTATATGTTTTCTCATAATAAAAACCTTGTAAGTTGTAAAACTATTAAAGTTGTCTCCATTCCTTGTACAATCTTCACAAATAAGCACCAAGTTTAAAAAGTCACATTATACACCATCACAAAGATATTTCTAAAGAATACAATATTTTTCGATCGAACTTTAATTCAATAAAAAATAAAATTTAACATAATTTGAGGTGTTAGTATTTAATATAATCTTTTTACATAGTATGAACAATCTTTTCACGTTGAACTTGTATTTCTCGTTGATATGACTAAAAAACGAATCAATATTGATATTTTGAGATTTACTGGTCAATTTGGTTGATAAATATATTTGATAAAAAATAATGAAATTTGATGAATATAAATGGTAAAATAGAAATTGATTTGAAGTAATAATAAGTTCTAAGTTAGTGAGAATAATCATTATATGAGATATAAATGTTTCAAAAAGTAATGATATTACTTATAAATTTTATTTGCATAAAAAATACTCTTTCCATTTCAAAAAGAATGACATCCTTTCCTTTTTAGTCAATTTAAAAAAGAATGAATCATTTCTTTTTTTGGTAACATTTTAATTTCAACTTTTCACGTGGTACCCACAAGACTAAATGACAGTTTTGTACATTTCACATAACTTTAATTCAGGACCATAAAATTCAAAAGTCTTTTTTATTTTCTTAAATTTCGTGTCAAGTCAAACCATGTCATTCTTTTTGAAAAGGAGTGAGTAATTTATTAGTAAATATAAATGTGGGGTTATTTTTATAAAATATAAACTTTTGAGTCAATTTTTGTATGTGAAAAATCTCAAATTATGATTTGAAATTCCCAAATCATAAATTTTTAGAGAATTTTTGTCGAACTTCAGGTTTTTTAGATACTAAGCCAAATCATTTGTGTTGAACTTTAAATTATAAACTAAATCAAACCATTAAAACTCAGGTTCTTCAACCTCGAGTTCTTTTTTTGTGTTTTTCAAAAAAAAAAATGGGATGTTTTTTTTTAAGTAATCATATAAAATTATGATTAATTCGTGCTCCAAGTATTTCTTTCGTCCTACCAAAATACAACTATCTAAACTGTTCTTTTCCAAAATAACAAAATATGAAAGGGGCGATGAGACTAAAATGTGCAACAAAAATAATAATAAATCATAAAAAGTAAATATTGCAAATTAATAGATTATAATGAAAATGATTATAATTTAAAAGTACTAAATCAGGCTAAAGTATGACTAATAAGTATTAATTACTTGATTAAACAATAAAGAAAAATTAAATTAGGTTATGTATTGTAAATGTCTAAAGTCAAAATAAATGTATTACTAAAAAATAAATATTGGATATTATTTCATTCTTAGTGTTGAATGAATTATTTTTGTGTTACTAGTAGTATTGATTAAATTTTGATTTGAGCTTTACTAGAGTTACTAATATCCATGGACTATAACATTTATTGAATCGTTCAAAATTCTTGAAATAATATGCTAAAAGATAAAAATTATGAAAAAATATAAAAAATATGTAGAAATTATCTCAAAGAAAATACTTTTATGTATAAATTAATTTTAAAAAAAATATATATATATACACATAATGTTGTGTTATTTTGGTCGGAAATTGATTTTGTTAAGTTAAAATCGAATCTAGTTAATTCATACTTAACTTATTTTAGATCACAAGTTTCAAAAAGACTTTTTTTTTAAAATTTTATATCAAAATTAAATTGTATCACATAAATTAAAACAGAGTGAGTAACTAAGGGGTAAAATATTTTATATCATTATCCTTGATTAAAATATAATATCAAGACAGAATAAAAGTCAGCAAATAATGTCCATGAAATTTTATTTTTGAATAATTCCCACTTTTCCCCCTCTTTTTACATATTTAACAAGACCCTTCCCAAGAATTGCTTCACAACCTTTGTCCATTTACAACTCTAACCTTATCATTCTCTAATTGTTAAACAAGCTTTTGGACCAAGTCATTCACATGCCTCAATCAACAATATTTCCAAAAGCTTCACATGAAAGTTTTCATTTTTTTAACAACTATAAATGCCACTTCTTGGCAAATAACTTCAACCAATTCAAATACAAATTACTTTGTCTAAAACTCCAAAAAAAAAATATGTTTTCCCTTTCAAAAATGCCTTCAACAACATCAGTTCTATCAGCATATACAACTTTAACCGCTTCAGCAGTTCTAGTTAGAACTTTAGTCTCTGAAGTTAAAAACATGACAAACCAACTTATACCCAAAAATCTCCAAGACAAAATATTGTCTAAAGTTGGAATCTTTATAGGAAATATTTCTTCCCAAATTACCCTCATCATTGAAGAAAACAATGGTATCACTCCAAATGAAATATTTGAAGCCTCTAAACTATACTTAGGGACTATAGTGTCCTCTTCAGCACAAAGAGTCAAAATCTCTAAAGCAGAGAAAGAAAAGAAATTTGCTATCAACATTAGCAAAGATGAGAAAATCATTGATATATTTGAAGGAGTTGAACTTATTTGGGAGTTGAAAGTTGTGGAGAGTCAAAAGACAAGTTGTGATGATGGCTATTTTTCTTTAGATAAAGTCGAAAAAACATGGTATGAACTTAGTTTTATTAAGAGTTACAAAGAAATGGTGATGAAAACTTATTTGCCATTTGTTCTTGAAAGATCAAAAGCTATAAAAGAGGAAAATAAGGTGATAAAACTTTCTCCACTTGGTAGTTATGTTGAACAATGTGTGGATCTTGATCATCCATCGACGTTTGATACAATAGCAATGGATCCTGAAGAGAAGAATAAAGTTATAGACGATTTAGAACGATTTGTTAGGAGAAAAGATTACTACAGAAGAGTTGGCAAGGCATGGAAAAGGGGATATTTGTTGTATGGACCACCAGGAACAGGCAAGTCTAGCTTGATTGCAGCTATGGCTAATTACTTGAAGTTTGATATATATGATTTGGAACTTTCAAGCATGCGTGGTAACGCTGATTTCAGAAGAATGTTAGTCTCTACCAACAACAGATCAATAATTGTTATTGAAGACATTGATTGCACCATTCAACTACACAATCGAGATGATGGTGCACAGAATTTCAATGATAGTGAAAGTCAGGTTAACCTAATTAAGAATATTACACATTCTTTGCTTTGTTTCTTAGTCATGTTTGACATAGTTTTCATGGACAGGTTACACTTTCTGGATTGCTAAACTTCATTGATGGACTATGGTCGAGTTGTGGAGATGAAAGAATAATTGTGTTCACTACCAACTTCAAAGAAAGACTAGACCCTGCATTGATAAGGCCAGGAAGAATGGACATGCACGTTCACATGTCCTATTGCACTCCTAGTGGATTCAAGATCCTTGCTTCAAACTACCTTGGCCTTGAAAAACACTACAAATTCCGCGAAATAGAAGAGCTTATAACTGAAGTGAATGTGACACCAGCAGAGATTGCAGAAGAGCTAATGAAAAGTGATGAAGCAGACATTGCACTTGATGGACTAATTAAGTTTATCAACAAGAAGAAAGAAGATCGCAAAGACAAAATCGTTGTAGAAGATGAAGTTGATGAGATAATAGATGAAACCAAAGAGGCAAAAAAACGCAAGGGGAATTCAAGGAGAGGAGGAAGAAACAAGCGTAAAATCTACTAAGTTACTAAAAATTTACTTGTGCTATGTACTTTTTGCATTCTCATTCCATCTAAGTTACTAAAAATTTACTTGTGCTATGTACTTTTTGCATTCTCATTCCATGTCTTTGTTAATGTTCTATAACAATGGTTGCCAAACCAACATACAATGTGTTCCACCGAGTATCTGTTACTTCCCACCAACAAAGGTACATGATAACGATGTGAAATAAAAACGTTATATGATATCCCGGTATCCTCCATTTTGGATTCGATAAAGAACCATCCAGGAAATAACAGCTAGTATTGCTACATACATCTCAGGAAATAACAGCTTATATTCACATTCAATGGCTGTTCTTTTTTTTCCCTGTGAAGGATGGAGCTATAGCATTAACTCATGGATAAGCCTTAAAAGTGTCCAGACCTGTACATCTCTTCCACAAAGAAAAACTGAACTCACCCATTGGGATAGGACAGAAGATGAGATAAATTAGAGATTTACATACTAGTGGTAGGAATGACAAATATTTAACACTGGTATACAGAAAAACTCTTGGTCTTCCACATGAAGTTCCATGCCTTGCCCAATTTTTTCCGCGAGGTTGACTTGCACAATGGCTTGGAATCTTCAGAAGGCATGTCCAATGTCTCGGTGTTTTCAGTCCGCGGTTGAGTTTGAACTGGTGAGGGTTCTCTCTGTCTCTGTTCACGAAACAACATCAAAAGCTTCTGAGCTTTCTGCTTTCCTCTCATAGTCCCATTTACTGATACCGACACCAATGAAGGTATCACTCCTTCTTGAAGAACCATTTGGCTGCATTTCTCATTTCCATTGCATAATATCAACATACAAGCTGCAGCTTGCTCCTGTTCTAAAGGCTCCCCAACGTCCAAAACCGTTGCAAGACTACTGATAAGACCAGGAGATGACACAATTTCATCCCTTGCAGATTTACTTAGAGATAGGTTTATAAGAACCGCTATGCATTTTTCTGTCGTATGGTCATCCGTATATGACATAAGAGTTTTCAGTCCATCCAGAATGCCAGCTGACAGAAGGTGTGGAGTATTTGTTGGATTACTGGAGAGATTAAATAGTGCATGGAGGGCATCCAGCTTACATTGAGTATCGGTCTCACGCTGTAGGACTCCGATCAAGAATGGAATGGCTTCACCAGAACCAATAATGGGCTTGGCTTCCTCAAGGCACGAAAGATTCAGGTAAAGGGCTGTCGCTGCACTGATTGCACTGGAAGTAGCAACCATTCTTCCCAGCAAAGGAAGAACACCCGCCGCCAGCATCAACTCCTTGTTCCTGAAGTGCAAGTTGGAAAGATGTCAGAACTGTCTACACTTCTCATCAAAGCATAAAAAATATTGAAAGCACATGGAAAATTTTTGAACACCAAGCTAAACATCATGCACCAAGATTATTCTAGGCATTAAAGTCTGGAAGTACTTCACCTTGGCCAAAAAATACTATGATCATTATTGTAATGGATATACATCACCTATTTTAATGCTGATAGAGGAAAATTGCTAAAGGATATGAAATAAATCATGCTAAGCAGAGCCCATCAAAGATATCCAGGAACATATAATCAAGTTCTTTTTAACATCTTTTATTTATTTATTTATGTTGTTGTTAATTTCAAGTACTTGTTAACCTAACTTCATCTCTCCTTTAAATGATTTTCATTTGAACAAACAAGATTGTAGTTGTCTGAAATATCAACTTGTGTTATAAATAAGAAAAATGAAATTGCAAGTCCACCTTAATTATTGAAGCCAATGTATATGAACATCCTACCTACAAACCCACTACTCAAAAGAGTAGAAGCATGTACCGTGACAAGACAGTTAGAAGAGCAATGTGAGCAAGTAAAAGTACCATAACAAATTGTACTTGGTTCATTTTTATAAGATAAAACCTGGAGTAGTACGACTGTAAAAAGAGAACTCGATTTCTCCGGAAAGATGCAGTTGTTAAGTAAGGAAAAAACTTGTGGACAATTAGAGAAATTAAGAAATTCAAAGTTGTTTGAACTGTGCGATGCCAACGCAAGAAGTTCATCAGAAAGGCATATACTATTTTGACAGCTGAACAAAATAAGTACCTTCAAGAAGTCCTTAGGAAAAAATTGATCTACAACTCTACAACTATAACAAAAAACACGAGAGCACACACCTGTTATTATTTACTCCAAGGTTGAAGAGGGCCATGGTTCCGATTTCTTGAGCAATCTCATTCCTGGTTTGTATAGCACACTCCAAAAACCCAAGTAGTGCTTCAATAAAGCCATTTGCTCCCATATAAATCCTGATTTCTTCATCATCCTTTAGCAGATGCCTTATCTGTTCTACCACTTTGCACTTTTTCCTGTAATCTTCCCCTTCATTTAAGATGGCTAAGAAGTCATCGTATCTTTCAAGAGAATTGTCTTGAAGCTCATCTTCCTGGACAGATTCATCTACTTCAGTCCCTTCGGCCTCCTCAATAATACCACTATCTTCCAAAGGAACCACCTTGACACCTTTGAACTTGCAAGAAACGATACTTCCCGTAGATTTGGAATTCGTGCACTCACTTTCAGACAAAGCCAGTCTCCAGTAGTTGAGATCAAGGGAGTCAGGTGGGCCATCCGGAATCGGAACCCCATACTGTTCGCACCAACTAGCAACCAGACCCTTCACACAATAATTAGGAGTTAAACCAAGATGAGGGAGCTCCTGCTGAGTCTTTGGGCATGTGTTATGCCCATCGCTGAACCACTTCTCAATGCAAATCTTTTCATATGATTGCCCAGAAGCAATTATCACAGGGTTATACATCAACTGTAATGAGATAGGACACCTCAGCTCTTCAGGAGGAACAGGCGTCTGGTCTGTTCTCCTAAAGTTGGGTTTGAAATTAAAAGAGCTAAGCTTTGAAAGTTGCCGGTCAAAAGCATGAATATTGCCTCCAGCTCCAATACCATACTCAAAGGATCCCTGAACCGTGGGTGAACAAGGTGTTGAACCCTGTGAATCATTGTCATCTGACAAGTCAGATCTAAACAACTTTGAGTATTTTCTAATGAGATGCAAAAGAAAAGCAACAATTGACTCTTTCCGTTTATCCTCTTCTGCTCTGGCTCGTTCAACAAGCTTTTTCAGAGCCCTTCTTTCTCTAAGAGCAGCTCTGGAAGAAGTTATACCGAGTTTTGAGGCAGCTTGGTGAAAAGACTCAAGTTCATTGTTGTCACTACCATTGAATTTTCTTCCCTGCTGAAGCAATGTAATTATCTCATCACCAATTTGCTTCTCCGCCAGATCAAGTGAGAACTCAATCCCTTGAAGTTCATTCAGAACTTCAGAGATCTGGAAAAATATAGAGATTACCATCAGAACCAAAATGTAAAATAGCCAAGAGGTGATGGCCCTTAAGAAATGATTAATGTGCAAAACTCCATTTAGTCAAATTGACCGACGTCACTAATACAGCACCCTCCCCAAAACAAAATGGAAAAAAAGTCCACTATCACATTGCACAAGAGCTTAAATTTTACTACAATAAGAAACAAATTGACTTGGCATACAAAGAAATAAGAGAATGTTACCTGACAGCCAATACTTTGTGGTACTATATCTTCAACACGCTTTAGACTATCTTCAAGAGCACATCTTGCTCTCTCAAACTTCAGAACTATAGAGTCTCCTGTTATGGCCTGAAAACAAAGACATTTCAATAAATATAAATTGTCAGAAAAAGAAACTTTAGTGGACAGACATTGTAACCATTAAGAAAAATTCGGTAGCGTCTCTTCTTACTACTTCTGTTTGGTAATAAACATACTGCATGAGCAAATAAATTATAGTTATATCTTTACGAAATAGCACTTTACATTTAAAAACTTTCAAGTTGATCAAGTATTCCATTTGGAAACTGTTGTTAGATATTAACAACTACGAGACGTCAACCCCAAGCAACTTGGGAAGTGGTTAGGAAACATAATAAATAGGAAATCTTGTTATGTAGGATCCGGACCCAAGGTAACTCACCAGAGGAATAAGAAGGCACATTCATATCCCTCTTAAGAAATTAATAATACAGTACAGTCGAAGATTGCCAAAAAACATTCTCTCAATATTGACAATCAAAACTAAAAAGGTACCATCATTACCAGGTAAAGTTTACTGCATTCCGCACAATGTTGAAGAACAGTCTTTGTTTTCTCAAGGGCTATATGCAAAGCACACAATGCTTGAATACCAGATGTGCTTCTTGGTCTTGCAGCTTCTAGTTCAGGAAATATTCCCAGCACTTTTGCATATACAGCCGATAAGCTCTTGCACATTCCTCCATGTAACTATATTAACACAAAACTTTATTACTTATAGATATATGATAAATGAACATCAAGAAACCCATATAAGTATCAAACAAGTATAAACTTAGATGATATAAAAGAACTACTTAAACCATCATATCCACCGACAGGTTGTAAAAAGTCAACTAGATAAGAAAAGGTTATTGAAAAAGCTAATCAGCGTCGAGTATACAAGGTGTTTTCATTTCAAAACCCAACTTTAAGAATTTTCCTAGTTGTAAGTCTACATAGATCCAATAAAATGGAAAATGAAAGCAACCATTTGTACATTAAGGGTTTCATAAGCATACCTTAGGCTCACCGATAGATAACAAGTTCTCCTCAACCTCACTATTCTCCATCATCAACATCGAATAGAATATTCAACTTCCTCAATCAGCAGTATCTGAAATCAGCCCCCAAAAAATTAAACATAAGTAATCGCAAAACAACATGGAATAGTCACCAATGCTTAATAACATCAAGAAGCACCAAACGGATTACTACACGGAACAATTAATAATTATAAACAACAAATAAATAAAACGAATTGCATACATCCTCATTTCATCAAAAAGGGGAAGTGCAAGACCAGATTTAACCAAGGTATAACCTATTGATCAATAAAGCTATTTAGAACCAACTATGAGGTCTCTGGTTCAAATCCCACCCGAAACAAAGACACCAGGTGATTTCTATCCATATCCATCTGTCCTAACCTTGATGGGCAGAGTTACGAATACCAATTGAACCTTGATGGACAGAGTTACGAATACCAATTGTTGGTGAGAGATGCACATATCCCATAAAATTAGTAGAGGTCATGCTAATCCCATAAAATTAGTAGAGGTCATGCTAATCCACAAAAAAAAATGTACAAGTCCAGATTTGCAAGGAGGGTATCAAATGACTAATAATCCAAACACATACAAACCATAATATCAAAAAAAACTTGAATCATTAGAAGGTTCAAACAATTCATTAATCTTACTAATCAAATTAAAGAGAATTAAATAGATTTGCAAATGAAGAAACAAAGCATTTAAAAACAAGCTTAGGATCCATAAACATTCCCATACACAATATCTAACAACGCAATAAAGCAAGATTCAATCAAAATTCCTTTTTCATCAATATACAACCCCAAGAATAAAAAAAATATACATTTATCATATGCAACAACAACAATAACATAAAACATACAAGTATATTCATCAAAAATGGAAAACACCCAAAAATGAAAACCCCCAAAAGGGTTTGTTTGTTTTACATACAACTTCATATTCGCAATAAATCAAGAAAAAAACATATGAAATGACTTTATACGTACAAAAAAAACAACCAAGGAGGCTTCATGAAAAACTGCTGAAATTAATCCTAACAATACATTTGATGATTTTGTTAATCATCAAATCAACAAGGCTTTTATGGTTTGCAGATCCAAAAACTTGAGCTTTTTTTTTTGAGAATGATGAAAATCTTTGATATTTTTTTTTTATTATTTAGATGGAGAAAGAGAGAAAGAGGGAAGAGGTAATAACAAAAAAATTATAAGCAAGAATGAGTAGATAGAAATGAATGAATCCATGTGACAAAGGACTACTTTATTTATTTTATGTTAATCATAATAATATCATTTTTATTTTTTATTTTTAATATAACTTTTACATTTTCTAAAAATAAAGAATCAGTGAAATTTATTTGATCATGAAATTTTTTCACTTTTATCGGAGCTGAACTCCTACATATTCGATCATAAAATTTATAATATTTAACGTTAAAGTTGAAATTTAAAATTTAAATTTAAAAAAATAATAAATCATATTTGAAAATAGCAAAATTTTTCTGATATTGAAAATAAATTAAAAATTAAAAAAAAAATATCAAAATATTCATGCTTTTTCAAGAGACGTATAATCATTCTTTTCTTACTCTTATTATTATTATTACTATAAAAAAAATTGTAAACCATGATGTGTAATTTATAGTGAAAAAGATGGTCAAGGAATATTTGAAATAATATTAAATTCTAAGGTGGTGCCATAATTTATTTACACCCACTTGCAAAGTGGAACTTATTAATCACTAATTATTTGATCATTAATTAGTTTAGTGGAGTACTTATTTATTTAACCAGAAATAAAGATTTTTTTTTAAAAAAAAAAAAGAAATTGTTTTTTTTTATGAATTAAATGACGATGTTGTCTCCCCGGTTCACCGGGCCGACAATTGCCGACCTCCGAGTTTGTCGGTAATTACACCTGTCAATATAATTGTTTATGTTCCAATTATACCCCTGCTTCATAATTTAAAAAATATATATATCTTCATAATTTTAATTGGGTTAAAAGCTATTAGTGGAAACTAAAATCTTTTTTCCTAATTATAGAGAAGAAAAATCAGTTAGTAATATTAGCCACATATTTTACAATTATTAGCATAAATAAATGAATGATTAGACGTTCTAGTAGTTCTAGAGAAAGCTATATAGGAAGGTAAAAATGATTTTTTTTATTTTACTTTTTATTATTTTTAAATTTACTTTTTATTTGTATTTGAATTGGAGTATTTCTAAAATAGTCTCCTTGTGTTAATGAGATAGTAATAAAATTTATAAATTTTCAGAAAATATATTGTTGTCGTTACTACTTTCTATCGTAAATTTATAAAATTAAGAATACAAATTTCTTCATGATGTTCAAATTAACTATTTAATAACCATTTTTTACTTAATAATGATATAAACTACTATTAATTTTATTGTTTTTCACTTATTAATCTTTATGGGCAAAAACTATTGTATAACACCCACAAAATTACAAGTGGAATCAAACAAGATTTAGATAAATATTTTTCATGGATAGCATAGTTTGAAATATTGCATAATTAATAATTATTTGTCATTTAGATTATTATTTATTATTAAAATATTATATTGGCATATCCCATACCTCAAACTCGATCCTCCCTTGACTTTATCATTCCTTAAGAAGACAAATAAATATATATTGTAATATGATATGTATTTTTATAGGACAAGTTGTCAAACTGTTTTGCCTATTTTCATACTTAAATAAATTCAAACAAAGACTAGTGTTACTTCCCTTTTATTATAATATAAATATAAAATATAAAATATAAAAGTATGTGGACGATGAGTCAAATTTCAAACAAGGCAAAAGAAACAAAAAAGTGTGATGTAAGATACTTCCTCTAAACAAAAACAATTTTTTAAAAATGTTTCAAATATTTATTTTCAAAAAAATAAATTTTAAATAGAAAAACACATTTTATACACTTTTTATTATTAAACAAGTGAAACTTAATATGAATAAATTTTGACTATTAATTATTTGTTAAATAAGAAATATGTCTTTTTTTACTAATTAAAAAAGGGAGTTATTTTTTTAATTTGTGTATATAAATTAGACAAAGAGATATTTTGCAAAGGTGAGGGTATTATGGTCATTAGAGTACCTAACTTGAAGCTGCATCACTAGTTCCAAATGAGATGTACGGAATGAATCTAAATTTAAATTGTCAGATTACAGCTGGTTATGTTTTCAAATTTTTAAAATTTTAACCCTTGGTTAAATTTCACTAATATAACTTTGATCCGTAATTTACGGACTCTTTAATTAGTTTGATCATAATTATGGTTTTCTCATTTTTCTAATGTTATCTTTGGTACTATATATTTGTATCACATCAATAATAATTTCATCAATATGAGCATATCATCTGTTGCTAGCTCTACACATTGATAGTGAATTTTGTTATTATTCGCTATATTTAGATGGGTTTAAGGTTGGATTATTTTTAATTATTATTTTGAATGCAAAAGGAGAAGAAAAATTGGAATTATCATTTGTGAAAAAAAAGAGTATATGACTTTGTTTCATATCTAAAAGTTCTACCGAATAGAAAAACAAATTGAATATAAGAAAAGAAGTGAATCATGCCATGACACATGGCAAAGTCGAACTCAAAGGATCATTGGTAGACGATCTCAGGAGAATGAAGAAGATTCTCCTCGGTATAACGCGAAAAACATTCGAACGTTAGTGCAAGTAATACTTATAAGATGTAATCAAACATCCAAAAGAGATTTCACTCGGGAAGGCTATTTTATAGCTGAAGGTAATCAAATGACTTTCAAAAGCTCAACAATTAATCTCGAGTTGCATTCCCACCTAGCCCAATCAGCTTCAAGCAAGGAATAGAATGTAGGTACATGTTATGATAGCATTTCAGTGTCAAAGTGAGTCGTTATTTCACATTGAGGCAACAATTATGTTTTTGTGGCCTATAAAATGAGGCTTTTGTAAAAGGCATCAGAAAATCTCAAATAACTTTTCATTATTATTTGATTCTTCCTCATTTAGTATCTTCTAGGAAAGAGACCTTTAAACCCCTCTCATTTATACTATCTATTTTTTAGAAGACAACCTACTTGTAAGAAATCATGACCTTGTCTTTTTAGCCCAAAGAAAATTAAGTTGATCGGCCTTATCCTACTTGTTTTAACCCATTTTATTCTAATGTTATCGATTTTTTTGATAAATAATTTGGTGTCGTCAATGGGAATAGAAAATTGTGTTGTTATTTCAATTTGTTTTTCAATCCCCTTGGATCGAACGAGGTGTAAGCTTGTGAGATACCTGTGCAAAAAGGTTAGGGAAGCATTCACAACCAAAAACTTTAAGAAAATTACAATATGGTGATTTATTAAAAGAAGTTTTTAATGTCCTTGTGAAATAGATTTTGACAGTCTATTAATAGTATAAACAACATAATAGGCAGCACCAACCCAAAAATGTGATGGTAAATTAGCCTCTACGAGAATGGTACGCACTATTTCAATAATGTGTGGGTGTTTCCATTCAGCAACCCCATTTTGTGTGAGCAGTTTTCGGACATGACTTACGAAAGAAAATACCTGAGTTAGAAAAATGTGAGTGCATAGATGTGTTATCCAATCCGCCTCCTCCATCACTTTGAGAAATCTGTATTTTAGTGTTAAATATGTTCTCTGCAAGTTTTTGAAAAAGCACAAAATGTAAAAACACTTCTAATTTATTTTTCAGAGAATAAAACCATGTAAACTGAGAAAAATCATTAATAAAAATAACATAGTATTTAAATCTCAAGTTCGATAAAACAGATGATTGCCAAACATTTGAATGAACAATATCTAAAGGAGAAGAACTACAGTGATCTACCGACTTAAAAGGGTAAACATTGCGATTTTCTAAGCCGACAAGGGACACAATCACTATGAACAGAATTGAGCAAGCTAATGTAATTATTTTTCCTAAGACAGTCTAAAATTGAACTCAACTATGGCCTAATCGATGATGCCAAATATCTCCAGATTGACGAATAGAAACACATGTTTGAGAATGAGAAGACACTGATGAAGATGCTAGTAGATAAACATCACCCTTACTGGAATCTTCCTTGAGAGTTTGACCCATAGCTTTGTCCTTAACAAAAACGGAAGAAGAGTCAAAATCAATATAACAAATGTTATCCTTACACAACTTCTTTACAGAAATTAAATTATGACGAAGTTGAGGAACGTGAAACATGGAGTGCAAGTGTAATGGACGAGATATAGAGGGTAACTTAGAATATTCAATATTTTTAGTATCAAGTAAAGTACCATTACCAACGAATACACGATCAAGACCAATATAAGGGGATTTTCGCAAAAAAGTACCTTGATATGGGGTCATATGAGCGGCCGCAGCAAGTCAGAGTACCAAATAACATCATTTGTTTCACCGACAAAAGCGTGATTGAAACAATTAGTGCATTGTAATGCAAAATCATCAGGATACCCGCAAATTTGACAAGAGGTAAAAGACGGGGTGCGCTCCTAAGATTCCCGATAATGGTGATGTTGAGCTAGCAAATTGTGAACTATAAGGAATACGAGAAACACTACCCATACCGGACAAAGACTGCTCCTGAAAACTATTTTGTGGAGAGTTGGATGAAGTAAAATGTTGTTGATTACGACTACCAAATGAGCCTCGACCTCTACCTCCATTACCCCGACTTTTATACAAGGAAGACCGACCTTTGTCACGACCCCCTTGAGATGCAGAAGAGGAATTCAAGGTTACATTTTGAGCAGCAAAGGCTTGATGAGAGACACCAGAATCTAATTCGTTGGAGCGTTTGTAACCTTTGCTTATGAAGCAAAAGTTTGGTGTGAAGTTCTTCAAGAGATAGTTGGCCGGGAAAATTAATAATTATACCAACCAGTGTGTCATACTCCCTTTCTAACCCAATAAGGACATGATCAATAAGCTCTTGAGAGGAAAATGGAGAGTTAATTGTTGCAAGGGAGTCAGCGATCGTCTTAGCCTCTCAGAGATATTTAGTCATAGAGTCAGATTCGTGTATTGTAGTTAGTTGACGCTTAAGTTCTATGGATTTTGGCCTGACTCGCATCCATAAAGCGTTTATGTAAGGATAGCTAAAGATCACATGGGGTAGGTAACAAGTGAACATCCACAAGGACCTCTAGAGACAATGTCGCAAATAACCATGATCGTACATTTTGTTCAACTCTAACCCATGAACGATAGAGTGGGCTAACTTGCTAATTGCCTAAGACATTACATAAAAGTTGAGTGGGTTGAGGTGTAGAGCCATTCTCAAAGCCAAGAAGTTCATGAGATCAACAATGACGTGAATTGAGTACGCCACGTAAGATAATCTTCAACAAAATTAAGTTTTAGAGTAACCAAGTTAGTGATATTAAGAACAGCCAAAGTCGTGATAAAGTGGAAGTGAGATGGAATTGTTGGTTCTATTGTTCTAGTGTAAGGTGTATGCGAAGGTAGGCTAATTTGACCTATAGAAGAAGTTGGAAGAATACTTGGCCCAACAATGTGGAGAGGAAGAGAATGAGAAAAAGAAGGTAGAGGAGGAATTGAAACGGGTGAGGTAGATGATCCTGACGAAACAACAAATGTGATTGGGTAGATGTAGTATCTGATGTAGAAAAAGGAAGCTAGACATCTGAAGAGAAGGAAACTAGCGATTGAGAAGCTATATTTGTAATGACCTGTTTAGTCGTTTTGAGCAGCAGAGTTTATTTCTGGAAATCACTGTCTGGGTCGACGGATCCCACGACGGACCGTCATGGGCACGACGGACCGTCGAGGGGGTCTCGTTCCAAAACACTTAGAATTCTGAAATTTGGGTACTGAAATCGACTCTCTGAACTTCGTGACGGAATGGCAGGACGGACCGTCGTTGGCACGACGGACCGTCACAAATCTTTCCACAGAATTAACTCTCTGAACTTTGCGACGGACCTACAGGACGGACCGTCACAGCCATGACGGACCGTCACAGGTTGCGTAACCCTGACTGGGTCGGATTTCTGTTAAAAGTTTTAAGGGGCGTTTTGGACTATTCATGCTTATAATTGTAAAGGTAGTGGATTAATGTTAATAATTCAATTACTTGGGGGTTAAAAGAGATAACCTTGAAATAATTAGTGGGTTATTTTTATCATCTTTTATACTTAATTATATGAAAATTAGGATAAAGAAAAAGGGGTTTGAATAAGAAAAACAGAAAGAACAGAGAGAAAAGAGAGAAACGATCGAGAGAGAAGAGAAAAAACGCAAGGAAAGCAAAGGTTTTGGGAAGATAGCTTGTTGATCGTGATTCTTCGGTGGAGGTAGGTTATGGTTTATACTATCTTATAGTAAACTCTAAATAGCGAATGATATGTACTGGGTAGTATTATAAAGTCTTCTATATGCTCAATTGTGTGCTTGCATGATGTGATTATCTAATTGTGATGAATTAGCATGATGAGGCTGTTGAATCTTAAATCCTAAATTTACTTTGTTAATAATGATGCCTTGGTATAAAAGAAGGCTTGATGAACTAAAGTAATGAGAATAGAGGATCGGGTGTCACGTTCCGACACCGGGATAGAATTAGAGGATCGGGTGTCACGTTCCGACACCAGAATAGTATATGGATCAGAGTGTCACGTTCCGACACCAGGATAGTATATGGATCGGAGTGTCACGTTCCGACACCAGGATAGTATATGGATCAGAGTGTCACGTTCCAACACCAGGATAGTAAATGGATCGAAGTGTCACGTTCCGACACCAGGATAGTATATGGATCGGAGTGTCACGTTCCGACACCAGGATAGTATATGGATCGGAGTGTCACGTTCCGACACCAGGATAGTGAAGAGAATGAATCTTGAAATATGTTAATATACTCAATCTAAAGAACCTGTTTCCCAAATGAGTATGGTGTGGAGGCTTGAGTCCTCATAGATGTGCTTGGCGTTGTGACCAAGGGTTATGGTAATTGTTGTTGTCGCCTGTTAAGAATATTAGTTGATTTTATGATATTATCTGACATATATTGCTTTCTATTTTGAGTTGGCCGATGATACCTACTCAGTACTTGTGCCTTGTACTGACCCCTACTTGTATTGTTTTTCTTTGTTAATTGTGGAGTGCAGCAAACGTGCCGTCGTCTTCAACTCAACCGCAACTCTAGCCAGTCTTCATCACGCCAGATTTCAGGGTGAGCTATTGCTTCTAGATTGGACTGGATCTTCCTCTTCATGTCTTGATGCCTTGAAATTTCGGCATGGACTAGCTTTTTACTTATTTTAGCTTCTTAGATACTCTTAGATTTAGCAATTTGAGGATAGATGTTCTTGTGGTGATGACTTTCAGATTTTGGGGATAATGATTGATAAATTTTAGAAGTTATTTAATTGATTTCGTTAATGAGTTTTAAGCCTTTCGCATTATATTCTATTTATTATGGTTGAAATGTTGGGGTTTAGATTGGTTGGTTCGCTCACATAGTAGGATAAGTGTGGGTGCCACTCGCGGATCGTTTTGGGTCGTGACAAACTTGGTATCAGAGCATTAGGTTCGTTGGTCTCATCACACAAGAACGAGTCTAGTAGAGTCTTAAGGAACGGTAGGGGGACGCCTTTACTTTTCTTTGAGAGGCTATAAGACTTTAGGAAAATTCCATTCTTTCTTTCTTTCTTTCGTGCTATTACTTGGATCCAATTGGTATCTAGGTGATACAAATTGGTATCTGACCATCTTCACTCTATTTCGCAGATGGTTTTAACTAGAGCAACAACGGCGCCAACACCAACACCGGCAAGACAAGATGCAACTGAGCCAGCCACTGGGGCTGTAGCTCAAGGAGTATTAGTGGAAAGAGGTCGTGGTAGAGGTCGCAGGAGGACGTCCTCTAGAGGAAGATGACAAGCACCTGACCCATCTAGTACTAGGGCGGTGACTCCTCCACCGACTGAGAAAGTAGTAAGAGAGGGTGAGGAACGGGAAAGTGAGCAAGTGCAGAATGAGGAATTACCACCCCAACCTACCCCAGAGATGATTAATCAGGTTCTTGCTTATCTTAGCGGGTTATCTGATCAAGGCCAGACACCTCCAGTGTTTTCTGCACCAGCACCTCAGGTTCCGGAAGTACGACAGGCCGCTGCTGAGGCTCCCCGCATGGATGCCTCATTGGAAATAGGCACGTTTCCTCGTTTGACTACAGGTCCTATAATGACAAGTGATCAGCATGAACTTTTCAGTAAGTTCTTGAAATTGAAACCTCAAGTCTTCAAGGGTGCTGAATTTGAGGATGCTTACGATTTTCTGGTTGATTGTCATGAGTTACTACATAAAATGGGCATAGTGGAACGATTTGGCGTTGAGTTTGTAACCTATCAGTTTCAGGGAAATGCCAAAATGTGGTGGCGGTCACATGTTGAGTGTCAACCCGCACAGGCACCACCTATGACTTGGGCGTCGTTCTCTAGCTTATTTATGGAGAAGTATATGCCCCGGACCTTGAGGGATAGGAGGAGAGATGAGTTCTTGAGCCTAGAGCAAGGCAGGATGTCGGTTACTGTGTATGAGGCTATGTTTCGGGCATTATCCAGGTATGCCACCCAGCTTTGTTTCAGTCCACAAGAGCGGATTCGCCGTTTTGTGAAGGGATTGAGGTCATTTTTGCGGATTTCAGCCTTACAGGTAGCGGCTACAGCAAGATCCTTTCAGGAAGTGGTAGACTTCGTGATAGAGGTGGAGGGAGTGAAGCCAGATGACTTCACCATGGCATCGACATCTAAAAGGTTTCGTAAGGGAGGTGATTTTAATGGTTCTTACTCCAGAGGGCAGGGTTCCGGAGGTTATCCAGCCCGACCTATTCAGTCTTCACTGCAGACCGTAGTTGGGGGTCCACCGCAGACCGGTCAACATTTCTCTGAGTGTGGAGGTTATCCCCAGACTTCGTCATTCTCACAGAGACGTATGCTTGAATCCAGAGAGTGTTATGGATGTGGGGAGACTGGACACATTAAGAGGTATTGTCCAAAACAGAGTTACAGACCTCAAATAGTTAGAGGTAGAGGTGGTCATGGAAGAGGCCGTCATTCTGGAGGACGTGGTGGCCGAGGTAATGGTGGTCACCAAAACGGCCGGGGTGACGGGCAAACTGGAGCTACTACAGCACAACATGGTAGGGGCAACGGGCAGACAGGTGATAGGGCCCATTGTTACGCTTTCCCCGGGCGGTCTGAAGCGGAGACATCTGATGTTGTTATCACAGGTAATCTTTTGGTTTTTGATTGCATGACTTCTTTATTATTTGATCATGGCTCCACATTTTCATATGTATCTTCCTCATTTGCTACTGGTCTTAATTTACATTGTGAATTGCTTGACATGCCTATTCGTGTTTCTACTCCGGTGGGTGAGTCTGTGATAGTTGAAAAGGTATATAGGTCTTGTCTGGTGACTTTTGTGGGGAGGAATACTCATGTAGACTTGGTTATCTTAGAAATGGTTGATTTCGATGTAATTCTGGGTATGACTTGGCTTTCTCCGAATTTTGCAATCTTAGATTGTAATGCTAAAACTGTAACGTTGGCCAAGTCTGGGACAGATCCGTTAGTGTGGGAGGGTGACTACACTTCCACTCCAGTTCGTATCATCTCCTTTCTTCGTGCTAAGAGAATGGTTAGTAAAGGGTGTTTAGCGTTCTTGGCACACCTCAGGGATGATACTACCCAAGTACCTTCAATTGAGTCGGTTTCGATAGTCCGTGAGTTTCTGGATGTGTTCCCTGCAGACCTTCCTGGTATGCCACCGGATAGGGATATTGACTTTTGCATTAATCTGGAGCCGGGTACTCGCCCCATTTTTATAACCCCTTATAGGATGGCCCCAGCAGAGTTAAGGGAATTAAAGGCCCAACTTCAAGAGTTGTTAGGTAAAGGCTTCATTAGACCAAGCGTTTTCCCTTGGGGTGCTCCGGTGTTATTTGTGAAGAAGAAGGATGGGAGCTTTAGGATGTGCATAGACTACCGGCAGTTGAACAAGGTAACTATTAAGAACAAGTACCCCATTCCTCGCATTGATGACTTGTTCGATCAGTTACAAGGTGCTTGTGTCTTCTCTAAGATTGACTTGAGATCCGGTTATCATCAATTGAAAATACGGGCAACAGATGTGCCAAAGACTGCTTTTCGAACCAGGTATGGGCATTACGAATTCGTAGTAATGTCTTTTGGTCTTACAAATGCCCCTGCTGCTTTCATGAGCTTGATGAACGGGATTTTTAATCCATATCTGGATCTCTTTGTGATCGTATTTATTGATGATATACTGATATACTCCAAGAGTAAGAAGGAACATGAGGAGCATTTGAGAATTGTGTTGGAAGTATTAAGGGAGAAAAGGCTTTATGCCAAATTCTCCAAGTGTGAGTTTTGGCTAGATTCAGTGTCCTTCTTGGGGCACGTGGTTTCTAAGGATGGAGTGATGGTGGATCCTTCTAAGATTGAAACAGTGAGGAATTGGGTAAGACCTACTAATGTGTCAGAAGTAAGGAGCTTTGTTGGTTTAGCCAGCTACTACCGTCGATTTGTCAAAGGATTCTCTTCTATTGCTTCCCAATTGACAAACTTGACTAAGCAGAATGTTCCATTTGTATGGTCGGATGAATGTGAGGAAAGCTTTCAGAAACTCAAGACCTTGCTGACTACGGCACCTATCCTTACCTTGCCAGTAGAGGGTAAGAATTTCATTGTTTATTGCGATGCATCTTATTCTGGGTTGGGTACAGTGCTAATGCAAGAGAAGAATGTAATTGCTTATACTTCGAGGCAATTAAAGGTGCACGAACGTAATTATCCGACCCATGATTTGGAGTTGGCTGCGGTAGTGTTTGCATTAAAGCAATGGAGACATTATCTATATGGGGTCAAGTGTGAAGTCTACACAGATCATCGTAGCCTACAGTATGTCTTTACTCAGAGGGATTTGAATTTGAGACAGAGGAGGTGGATGGAACTGTTGAAGGACTATGATATTACTATTCTGTGTCACCCAGGAAAAACAAATGTTGTGGCAGATGCCATAAGTAGAAAGGCAGAGAGCATGGGAAGTATAGCCCACTTGTAGGTTTCTAGACGCCCATTGGCTAGAGAGGTGCAGACTCTGGCTAATGACTTTATGATAGCTGGAAGTACTAGAGAAGGGAGGATTTTTGGCCTGTGTGGAGGCAAGATCTTCTTTTCTTGACAAGATCAAGGGAAAATAGTTTGATGATGAGAAACTAAGCCGAATTCGGGATATGGTGTTGCAAGGAGAGGCTAAAGAGGCAATAATTGATGAGGAAGGTGTTTTGAGGATTAAGGGAAGGGTATGTGTGCCCCGTGTTGATGATTTGATCCACACCATCCTCACAGAGGGTCATAGTTCTGGATATTCTATACATCCTGGTGTAACCAAGATGTACCGTGACCTAAAGCAACACTTTTGGTGGAGTAGAATGAAGCGCGACATTTTTTATTTTGTTGCCAAGTGTCCAAATTGTCAGCAAGTAAAGTATGAACACTAGAGGCCCGGAGGAACACTTCAGAGAATGCCCATTCCTGAATGGAAGTGAGAGAGAATTGCAATGGACTTCGTGGTTGGTCTTCCAAAGACATTGGGTAAGTTTGATTCTATTTGGGTAATTGTGGACAGATTAACTAAGTCTGATCACTTCATTCCGGTCAAGGTGACCTACAATGCGGAGAAGTTAGCCAAACTTTATATCTCAGAAATTGTTCGATTGCATGGAGTTTCACTTTCCATCATATCAGATAGAGGTACGCAGTTTACTTCTAAGTTTTGGAGAACATTGCATGCTGAATTAGGTACTAAGTTGGATCTTAGTACTGCATTTCACCCTCAGACCGATGGTCAGTCTGAGCGAATGATTCAGGTATTGGAGGATATGTTTCGTGCATGTGTGATAGAATTTGGTGGTCATTGGGAAAACTTCTTACCCTTAGCGGAGTTTTCATACAATAATAGCTATCGCTCAAGTATTGATATAGCTCCATTTGAGGCACTGTATGGGAGGAGATGTAGGTCCCCCATTGGTTGGTTTGATGCATTTGAGGTTAGACCTTGGGGTACTGACCTTTTGAGGGATTCATTAGAGAAAGTGAAATCTATTCAAGAAAAGCTTTTAGCGGCGCAAAGTAGGCAAAAGGAATATGCAAATCGAAAGGTTAGAGACTTGGAGTTCATGGAGGGTAAACAAGTTTTGCTGAAGGTTTCACCCATGAAAGGGGTGATGCGGTTTGGTAAAAGAGGTAAGCTAAGCCCAAGGTATATTGGACCATTTGAAGTACTTAAGCGAGTAGGGGAGGTGGCTTATGAATTAGCCTTGCCTCCAGGGCTGTCAGGAGTGCATCCGGTATTTCATGTGTCTATGTTGAAAAGATACCATGGGGATGGAAACTACATCATTCATTGGGATTCAGTTCTGCTTGATGAGAATTTGACTTATGAGGAGGAGCCTGTTGCCATTCTAGATAGAGAAATTCGCAAGTTGAGATCAAGGGAGATTGCATCCATCAAAGTTCAATGGAAGAATCGACCAGTTGAAGAGTCCACTTGGGAGAAGGAGGCTGATATGCAAGAAAGATACCCACACCTGTTTACAGATTCAGGTACTCCTTTTCGCCCTTGTTTTTCTCTTGTGATCGTTCGAGGACGAACGATGGGTAAATTGGTATCTATTGTAACGACCTATTTAGTCGTTTTGAGCAGCAGAGCTTATTTCTTGAAACCACTGTCTGGGTCGACGGATCCCACGACGGACCGTCATGGGCACGACGGACTGTCGAGGGGGTCTCGTTCCAAAATAATTAGAATTCTGAAATTTGGGTACTGAAATCGACTCTCTGAACTTCGTGGCGGAATGGCATGACGGACCGTCGTTGGCACGATGGACCGTCACAAATCTTTCCACAGAATTAACTCTCTGAACTTTGCGACGGACCTGCAGGACGGACCGTCACAACCATGAAGGACCGTCACAGGTTGCGTAACCCTGACTGGGTCGGATTTCTGTTAAAAGTTTTAAGGGGCGTTTTGGACTATTCATGCTTATAATTGTAAAGTTAGTGGATTAATGTTAATAATTCAATTACTTGGGGGTTAAAGGAGATAACCTTGAAATAATTAGTGGGTTATTTTTATCATCTTTTATACTTAATTATATGACAATTAGGGTAAAAGAAAAAGGGGTTTGAATAAGAAAAACAGAAAGAACAGAGAGAAAAGAGAGAAACGATCGAGAGAGAAGAGAAGAAACGCAAGGAAAGCAAAGGTTTTGGGAAGATAACTTGTTGATCGCGATTCTTCGGTGGAGGTAGGTTATGGTTTATACTATCTTATAGTAAACTCTAAATAGCGAATGATATGTACTGGGTAGTATTATAAAGTCTTCTATATGCTTAATTGTGTGCTTGCATGATGTGATTATCTAATTGTGATGAATTAGCATGATGAGGCTGTTAAATCTTAAATCCTAAATTTACTTTGTTAATAATGATGCCTTGGTATAAAAGAAGGCTTGATGAACTAAAGTAATGAGAATAGAGGATCGGGTGTCACGTTCCGACACCAGGATAGAATTAGAGGATCGGGTGTCACGTTCCGACACCAGGATAGTATATGGATCGGAGTGTCACGTTCCGACACCAGGATAGTATATGGATCAGAGTGTCACGTTCCGACACCAGGATAGTATATGGATCGGAGTGTCACGTTCCGACACCAGGATAGTATATGGATCGGAGTGTCACGTTCCGACACCAGGATAGTATATGGATCGGAGTGTCACGTTCCGACACCAGGATAGTATATGGATCGGAGTGTCACGTTCCGACACCAGGATAGTAAAGAGAATGAATCTTGAAATATGTTAATATACTCAATCTAAAGAACCTGTTTCCCAAATGAGTATGGTGTGGAGGCTTGAGTCCTCATAGATGTGCTTGGCGTTGTGACCAAGGGTTATGGTAATTGTTGTTGTCGCCTGTTAAGAATATTAGTTGATTTTATGTTATTATCTGACATATATTGCTTTCTATTTTGAGTTGGCCGATGATACCTACTCAGTACTTGTGCCTTGTACTGACCCCTACTTGTATTGTTTTTCTTTGTTAATTGTGGAGTGCAGCAAACGTGCCGTCGTCTTCAACTCAACCGCAACTCTAGCCAGTCTTCATCACGCCAGATTTCAGGGTGAGCTATTGCTTCTAGCTTGGACGGGATCTTCCTCTTCATGTCTTGATGCCTTGAAATTCTGGCATGGACTAGCTTTTTACTTATTTTAGCTTCTTAGATACTCTTAGATTTAGCAATTTGAGGATAGATGTTCTTGTGGTGATGACTTCCAGATTTTGTGGATAATGATTGATAAATTTTAGAAGTTATTTAATTGATTTCGTTAATGAGTTTTAAGCCTTCCACATTATATTCTATTTATTGGGGTTTAGATTGGTTGGTTCGCTCACATAGTAGGATAAGTGTGGGTGCCACTCGCGGCTCGTTTTGGGTCGTGACAATATTAATGGGACAAAGTCGTGGACTATTGATTTGTTTTTGGATTTATATATATATATATATATATATATATATATATATATATATATATATATATATATATATATATATATATATACAAAGGAAAATAGGTAACCTAATACAACACAAAATACATATTATGAGTCCTACAAGTACATGGACTATGAATCCTAATAAAATATACCATGACATGACTTGGTGAAGTCAAACTCAGAGGAACATTCATAGAAGATCAAGGGTGAATTAAAAGAAGATTGTCCCCGGTATAACACGAAGAGTCCAAAATATATCTTGTGTAATGTTGCTAAGCAACCGAGCATCCAAAAGAGTCCTCAAATTGAAAATATCATTTTCCAATAGGATGCGATCATAATAACCACCAGAAGTCAAAGAATCAATGTCGTCTTGCCCATATCACCTTCAAGCAAGACATCAAAACATTGACACAATCTATGAGATAGTTGTTTAGTTCCAAAGCATGCCGACGTTTCACATTGAGGCAAAAATTGAGTTTTTGTGACTTATAAAAGGAAGTTTTGCAAAGAATACAAGACATAATAAAATCTTAGGTAAATTTAAATTATTATTTTGTTCTTCCCCATTTTGTGTCTTCCATGAATTAATGAGGCATAAAAATCTCCCCCTCTCTTGTACTATAAATTTTGGAAAGATTATTTACTTGTAATAAATCACTATCTTGGCGATCTAGCACAAAGAAATCAAACTTGCTTGGCCTTAACTCACTTGCTTTTATCTTCTTCTTTTTTTTTTTTTTACAAATTCTAATTAAAATAATGTCTTTTTTGGTAAACACCTTTCTAATTTTGGAGCCTTAATTGACTAGTGATCAGATCTTTTCCCTCTCAATAATGAAGCTTATCCTTCATCGTCTTACTAACCAATCTTAAATTCTATAATTTTGAGGTCATATATGATATTTAGAGTTTGTCTGGGTTTAATACCAATTTTTGCAGTCTAAATCAAAATAATATGTTGGTGTTTATGCATTTAATAGTAAAATTAAAACATTAAGTGGGTGTTTGACAATCCAATATCATATCACGATATGAAATCATGAGATGAAATCGGCGTTTGGACATGCTATTTTACGAATGATTTCATATTATGAGATGATATACAATATTTCTCCAGAAATCATGATTGGAAATTTCTTATCTTGATTTGAGATTTTTTAAATACAAAAGTTGACCCACAAGTTTATACTTTGTCAAAACAACGCTACATTTATTTTTACTAACCATTTATATCATATGTGAATAAAAAAATAATAATCACATCATTACTTTTTAAAATTTTTTCTTACTTTAAATTTGATGAATATAAATGATAAAGTATGAATTGACTTGGTGAATATAAATAAGAACGGAGGGAGTAATACTTTTTTATTTTTTCATAATAAAAAACTTCAGGCTACATATAAAAATGTTTAAAGCAACTTAATATGAAAAAGGACAAAATTAGTAATGTGTGTTTGATAATCACTACTTTCAATATGTTTGATTTTAGCACGAAATTAAAGTACTGAAAAATATGTAATTGCAAACAAGTGAAACAAGACATGAACAATATGATATTGACACACAAGTGAAAATTGTCATAACTTGTACAATGCTACATTATAATTTGCGAGAATACCAAAGGAGTGATGAAATATTTATGATCTATGAGCATAAAAATATAGTCGTGAATGATATTGACCAACAAATGACTCAAAGTAACAATGTTGCCTCTTCTTATCGGTCACATGTCGAGAAATGCAAGTTCAACGGAGAAGCTTGTTTGTATTATGTTGGAGGATTATACTAAAGACTATAACACTACAATTTATGTTCAACTTCTTTTTTATTGAATTAAATTTAGATGAAACAGTTAATTAACTGGAGAACAAATAACTTTTAATAATTTATTATGCGATTTTATAATATTTTTTATTTGATAAGATTTTGAATAAACAATTGAGACTACTTTAGTAATTTTACAACTTACGAGATTCTTATGTCTATGAAAAAATATACAACACAAAAATTTCATATTGTATGTTCAAACAAATTCATCTCATAATTTCATATTATGATATCATAATTCCATATCGCATGATCAAACGGGTCCTAAGTGTATATACTCATTTTATATCCACTATTGCCATGATCTACTACTAATTTTACTCATTATTCTACCTTATTATGCCTTGTGACTCTTGTAACCTCCAAAGCATGATTTCTCCACTCATTTGCCTACATTATTATCCACATTATTTCTATTCAATACAAGGAAGAATTCATCATCTATAAATAGTGGTATTTCTTCCTTTTTGAAGGGAGGTAAAAAGAAAGATGTTAAGTGTGAAAAAATACTATAGCGTGTAGTAATGAAATAGAGAGTTGAGACAAAGAAAATTTTGTAAGTCTTCAATTATATTCACTATACAAAAGAGAGTATTAATATGTTGAAGGAAGGTATTCTTATGTGGAGCTTTGGACTCTTCAACTAATCCACTGTTGCCTGAGTTGTACGGTGTTGGTGTGTTATTATATCTTGGAGGGGACACATCAAGAGTGAATTTGTTGAATCAATGTGTATTATGTCGCAATGGGTTTGAATCTCCTTAAAAAAAACAAGATACTCACACTATTTTTATTTTCAACCGTGATTTATTATATTTGTGAAATATTACACAATATAATGATTTACCCAAACCTCTTTACAAAGACACTATCAAATCAAATATTATTTTTATTGCTATAGTGAATTTCTATTAGAAACAAATAATATAACCACTACAACAAATTCGATTATCAGGGATAAATAATTTTGCAATTAATAAATCATATTTCGTCACTAAAAATCTTGTGTGACGAAAAATAATTCGTCACTCAGTCGTCACTAAATGTGTGTCTCTAAAAGTATACAAAGACGATTTAGTGTTTCGTCCGCTAAAAGTAATATATTAACTACAAAAAGAAAAATCGTCCCCAAATGCTTAAACATTTGTGACAAATTTATTTGTTATAAAAAGTATATTCTTATAGTTAATAGTATGCTTTGTCACTAAAAAGGTTATTACTACCGAAAAAATTATATCGACACTAACTATTTTACTTCAATCAGTGACAAAATCAATTGTGTCTAAAATTATATGTATTTTATAGTTAAACAAAATCTAATTTCGTTACTAATGACTATATTCTATATACAAAAAATTATTTTGTTCTTAAATGTATATATGATAAAAATTTATCATTATAAAAATGATATATATATATATATATATTATATAATGTATATATCTCCTATCTCAATTTTTTTTCAACCCTGGCCAGGAGCTCGCACATTATGCTGCCTTGGTGAACAAACTCACAACCTTAAGATTGGGAGCGAAGAGTATTTACCATTAGACAAACTCTCTCTTATCGCTCATTTTTGTTTTATTTTATAATTCATTCACTTCTTTCAAATTTAACTTCTGTAGAAATAATATATTATATGATTATTTATATTTATTCATAAATGAATAAAATTTATCACTCACAATTCATTCAATTGTTGATTATATTTTAATTAAACTGTGTATTTTTTTAAGTATCTTTAAATATATTCAGTACGATTTTTGTCATTATTTATTTTTGTAAATTTTAAAAATTATTCAGTTTAATAATAAATTTATTTAAAATTAAACTTTTCATTTTTTATTAAAAAAAATGAATAATCAGTTCAAGTTGAATATCGATACCAATACTATAGTATTTCATCATAATACATTTGAAATCCTCGTTAGTCATTTCTTTTATTTGTGCTTTTATTTTTTAGTTTATTTCAATTTTCACACTAATGAAAAAATTTAATAGAAATTCTTGAAATATATTGCACTTTTGCAAAGTCTAAGTTTGTAAGTCGATGTTATCTCTATATAGTTACTCTACTTACGTATTTGAAATTACTATTAAATCTGTACATATTTATAGACAGAAGTAAATAGATCGACTTAATTTATGTAGTTTACCAATCAGAAATCAATAGACATGCACAAAACTTAGCACAAAGGCTTGACAAATTATTATTTTTTATCGTGCTAATCAATGAAAGTGTATCAAATAAGAAACAAAAGTGTTAAACCAACAAATATTAGTATCTAGTGGTAGAACCATGCCCAATCACAATACTTATAACCCGGATTGTATTTTTCAAATGATGCATTTTATAATTGCATAATTTAGGAAAACTCATGTATTGAACTTTTTTTGTTTTTACAAAATCGACCGAATTCATAGTTTTTAATATTTTCACTTGTCAATTGACGAATGAACTCTGTCTACTTCTTATGAATCACTTATATTATTCTTTTTGTAAGTTTTCACTTGTAATTATGAACAATTGTAGCAAAAAAAAATTGTATTAGGTATGAATTTTTTTCATAGCAAATAGTTTAATTATTTACTACAAAATTTTAAGTCGTCACTATTTAACACCTTACATATTTTGTGACAATTTTTTTGTTGTCACTAAAACATAGATTAATTAGATTCAATAAAATATTTGTCACCAATTATTTATATTATTAGTGACGAAATAAATGTCATAAATAAGATAAAAAAATTTTGGTCATGAATTAGATACATTATTAGTGACGAAATAATATGTCACCGATAACTTTAAATTCGTGACTAACACTACTTAACAAATGACGTCAATTAATTTTTTGATCGGAAACTTTTGTGGACAAAATTTTGCTACGAATTTTTTATGTTTCGTCACTAAAAGTATGTGTCTCATATATTTAAGCACGAAAAGTAAAATTTTTCACAAAAAGCGAATAATTAGTGACGAATTTGATGTCCTAGTTTGTCATGAATTAATACACTACTAGTGACGAAATAGTGTGTCACCGATAACTTTAAATTCGTGATTAACATTACTTAACAAAATGACGCCAAATAATTTTTTGGTGGGAAATTTTAGTGGACAAAAATTTGCTACAAATTCTAATGTTTCGTCACCAAAAGTAAATGTCTCATATATTTAAGCATGAAAAGTAAATTTTGTGACTCTATAAAAGCGAATAATTAGTGACGAATTTAATTTCATAGCTAATAAATTAAAAAAGGTTAAAAAAAGAATTCGAGTTTAAATTTTAATACAGTCGCTAAATGCACAAATGAAATGAAATGTGAATAACTTAATAGATGTGTGTGCATCCATGTGAAGATGTCTCATGGTGGTACCTATATGTTAGACCCGCAATCTACTTGATCTAACTACGTGCAGACATGCCAAGGACTTGGGCATTGGTCTTGGCATGGATGATGGCAAAACAGTGCAACACGAATTCAAGGTGCTTGGGTGTTGGCAAGGCAGCTTGAACGGGCATGGCTTACGTGCGGGCTAAGGGCGTTGGCAAGACAGCATGTTGGCTTGATGAAGCAAGGCTGTGAAGACTTGGCAATGTCAAGGACAAAGGCAGTTCACCCGAAATTGCTGAAATAAAACTAAGTGTGGAAGACAGCTGAAATATTCTAAGTGTTGGAAGCTGGCAGGATTATTCTAAGTGTTGGAATGAAGCCTGAAATATTCTAAGTGTTAGAATATTAGTATTTCGTGTAGATAAGAATGTAATTTGAATTAGATTCTATCTGTTAGAAATATAGCTGTTAGAAAGTTAGTTTTGAACCCTGGGCTGACATGTGTCGGACAGGTGTCGTTTGTAACTGCCGCATGTAACCGCTTGTAACTGCCATTGTGCAGAATTCTGATTTAAGGTGGAAATTCGTCTAAGGCAAAACAGAGAGTGTTCTAGCCTTAGATTGATTTGTGAAGCCTTCCTTTGTATTAATATTTGATTAATAAAGGTTGGGACTTGTTCCTGTAAACGTTGCCTGTTTATTGTTTGACATTGCTGCTTAAGTATTTCTATACTTAGTCTATTCTGTGGGTGTAAGTAGGCTGAAGTATTACAGACGCTGTAAGACTGCCTAGAGTGGTGTGCGAGAAAAATAAATTGACCCTCTTTCAATTGGTATCAGAGCGCGGTTAAACAATGGTGAAAAACGCAGAACTATGGGAGTTGGCACGAAGAATTGAATCCTTCGTCGGGTTTACTGAAGATATCCTGGCAGACCCTACGTTTGTGGATTTATTCTCACAAATCATTGAGTTGAGAGTGGACGCTGAGAAAGTTCAGGGAGAAATTGGTGGTTATCGACAGAATGTTGATAACCACATCACTGAAATCTTGGACTTTCGTGCCACAACTACGCAGAAACTAGAGGGACTGCAGAAGGAAAATGAAAACCTTCGTGCAGAACTCGTTGTCTTGTGTCGGGCTGTGGCTACGTTGAGTTTGACTCGTGTTGAATCATCTAAGGTTAAGATTCCAGACCCTAAAGCCTTCAGTGGCGCAAGGAGTGCTAAAGAACTTGAAAATTTCATATGGGATATGGAACAGTACTTTACTGCAGCAAGAGTGCCAGACGCTGATAAGTTGAATATTACCACAATATATTTGTCGGGTGATGCAAAACTTTGGTGGAGGACTCGAAATGCAGACGATGTGAGTGCTGGTCGTCCTAGAATTGATACATGGGATAAGCTTATAAAAGAAATGCGCGATCAATTTCTTCCTAGCAATGCATCTTGGCTTGCAAGGGATAAATTGAAAAGGTTAAGGCAGACGGGTTCAGTGAGGGAATACATAAAAGAATTTACCTCTGTGATATTAGACATACAAAATATGTCTGATGAGGATAAACTTCACAACTTCATTTCGGGCATGCAAGGCTGGGCTCAGAACGAACTACGAAGGCAGAATGTTAAAGATCTGCCCGGGGCTATTGCTGCAGCCGATTCGCTAGTAGACTTCCGGACGACTCGTCCTTCGACAGACGCCCCCTCCACTTCAAAAACTAAGAAAAAGAATGAGAAGAAAGGGGAATGGAGAAAGGAAAGTCGTAGAGACAATACAAATGATAAAGGAAAGGCGCAAATGAAAGATGGGAAAGACAGGCCAAAGAATAAAGATGGAAATTCGAAAGGCTGTTGGACTTGTGGTGGTCCTCATTTGGCCAAAACTTGTCCAAACCGGGAAAAAGTGAATGCTCTGCTTGCTGGTAATATGAATCAAAGGGAGGAAGATGAAGAAATTGTGGCTGCAATGGCAAACCCATTGGGATTGTCCTTCAATCACATTATGGGGATCAATAATGTTGGAGAGATCTCTAGCACTTCAAATCCTCATGCTTCCTTAATTCATATAGAAATGAAAGTGAAGGAACAATGTGTGATGGCAATGGTTGATACAGGGGTCACACACACGTTTGTAGATGTGAAGATTGCTACAAAATTGGGGCTGAAATTGTCTAAAAGCCCTTCCTACGTCAAAACAGTCAATGCTAAGGCACAAGCCATTGTTGGCATGGCTTATGGTGTGTCTATGTCGACTGAAAGTTGGGTGGGAAAACATAATTTGATGGTGATGCCGCTTGGTGACTTTGAAATCATACTTGGGATTGATTTCCTAATAAAATTCCAGTTTGTTCCGTTTCCTCATTTAGATGGAGTGATGGTTATGAATGGAAGCAATGCTGGTTTTCTCAAAGGTGTTCATCCGTTTGGGGACATTAATAAAGTTGCGAAGAAGAAAGACAAGGAAATGTTGTTGTCTGCTATGTCAATCGACAAAGGGCTGAAGAAAGGTGAAGACACCATACTTGCTGCCTTGGTCGAAGTGAAACCTGATGTGAAGATGGAAGTGCCTGATTGTGTTGCTGAATTACTTAAACAGTATGCTTATGTTATGCCGCCTGAATTACCAAAGAAATTACCACCAAGGAGGGATATTGATCATAAGATTGAGTTGCTGCCTGGTACGGTTGCTCCTGCACAGGCCCCTTATCGTATGGCTCCTAAGGAATTGGTTGAACTACGCAAACAATTGAATGAATTGCTGGATGCTGGGTTGATTCAGCCGTCTAAGGCTCCATATGGTGCTCCTGTTCTATTTCAAAAGAAACAGGATGGAACAATGAGAATGTGTGTAGACTACCGGGCACTGAATAAGGCAACTATAAAAAACAAGTATCTGGTTCCGTTGGTGCAAGATTTGATGGACAGGTTAAGCAAGGCATGCTGGTTCACAAAACTAGATCTGAGGGCAGGTTATTGGCAGGTTAGGATAGCAGAGGGTGATGAACCAAAGACAACATGTGTAACTAGATATGGTTCCTATGAATTCCTTGTAATGCCGTTTGGGTTGACTAATGCCCCGGCAACGTTTTGCAACTTAATGAACAATGTACTGTTTGACTATCTTGATGACTTTGTTGTTGTTTATTTAGATGATATAGTCATTTATAGTCGAACATTGGAAGAACATGTTAATCACCTAAGTTTGGTTTTGTCTCAATTGAGGAAATACACGCTTTATGTCAAGATGGAAAAGTGTGAATTTGCTCAACAGGAGATAAAGTTTTTGGGGCATCTTGTTAGTAAAAACCAAGTTCGAATGGATCCTAAGAAAGTGCAAGCCATTGTTGATTGGCAGGCACCTCGTCATGTGAAGGATTTGAGGTCGTTTCTTGGCTTGGCTAACTATTACAGAAAGTTTATTGCTGGTTACTCAAAGAAGGCAGCAGCTTTGACATATTTGTTAAAGAAGGATAAGAAGTGGGTTTGGTCTGAACGGTGTGATGAAGCTTTTCAGAATTTGAAGAATGCTATCGCATCTGAACCTATACTCAAATTGTCTGATTTCGAGTTACCATTTGAAGTGCACACCGATGCGTCAGACAAAGCGATTGGTGGTGTATTAGTGCAGGAAGGTCATCGAGTGGCCTTTGAAAGTAGAAAATTGAATGATGCTGAACAAAGATACTCAACACATGAAAAAGAAATGGTTGCGGTGGTACACTGTTTGCAAGTTTGGAGAGTCTATCTCTTAGGCACTCGATTTGTGGTAAGAACTGATAATGTAGCAAATACATTTTTCAAGACACAGAAAAAGTTAAGTCCTAAACAAGCACGGTGGCAAGAATTCCTGGCAGAATATGATTTCATGTGGGAACATAAACCAGGAAAACACAACCAAGTTGCGGATGCGCTGAGTAGAAAGGAAGTGTTTGTTGCAGTATATTCAATTTCAAAACTAGAAACTGATTTCTATGATAGAATCAGGCTGTGTGCTGCAAATGATTCATTGTATGTTAAATGGATGGGTCAAGTGCAAGATGGCACAATGAGACGTTATTGGATCGAGGACGATCTGCTCTATTTTAAAGGGGGGAGGATCGTAGTACCAAATCAGGGCGGATTGCGCAAAGATTTGATGAAAGAAGCGCATGACTCTGCTTGGGCTGGACATCCAGGTGTTGAAAGGATGTTAGCCTTACTGTCTCGTGTGTATTTTTGGCCGAAAATGGAAGATGATATAGAGGCATACGTTAAGACTTGTCATGTTTGTCAAGTCGACAAGACAGAACGTAAGAAGGAAGCAGGTTTGCTGCAACCTTTGCCTATTCCTGAAAGGCCATGGCTATCGGTAAGTATGGATTTCATTTCTAGATTTCCTAAAGTAGATGGCAAAGCATCTATCATGGTGGTAGTTGACAGATTTTCAAAATATTCTGTTTTTATTGCTGCTCCTGAATTATGCTCATCTGAAGTTGCTGCTGAGTTATTCTACAAACATGTGGTTAAGTATTTTGGTGTTCCGGCTGACATTGTGAGTGATAGAGACACAAGGTTCACTGGTAGATTTTGGACAGCATTATTCAATATGATGGGAACCGAATTAAAGTTTTCTACTGCAAATCACCCACAAACAGATGGACAGACGGAAAGAATTAATCATTTGTTGGAAGAATATTTGAGACATTATGTGACAGCAAGTCAACGGAATTGGGTAGCATTGTTAGACACTGCGCAGTTTTGCTACAATCTGCACAAGTCGTCTGCAACAGAAATGAGCCCTTTTGAAATCGTCTTAGGCAAACAGCCTATGACACCATTGGATGTTGCCAAATCTAAAAATCAGGGAAAGTGTCCAGCAGCATACAGGGTTGCAAGGGACAGGCTTGAAATGTTATCTGAGGCACAAGACAGCTTGCGCAAGGCTCAGCGGCGCATGAAGAAATATGCTGATCAACATCGTCGCTCTGTGGAGTTTAATGTGGGTGACAAGGTGTTGCTGAAACTTACCCCACAAATCTGGAAACAGATTGTAAGTAAGACCAGACATTGGGGTTTGATTCCTAAGTATGATGGTCCATTCGAAGTGGTAAAACGAGTGGGCGAAGTTGCTTACAGGTTGAAGCTGCCAGAAAGGTTGAAAATTCACCCCACCTTCCATGTGAGTTTCTTGAAACCTTACTTTGCAGACGAAGATGATCCGGACAGGAACAGATCAAAGAGGGCTCCTCCATCAGTACCTACACAGTATGATGCTGAAATTGAGAAGATCCTTGATCACCGGGTTTTGGGCACAAGTAAGAAGAATACTAAGACTGAGTTCTTGGTTCACTGGAAAGGCAAGAGTGCAGCAGATGCTGTTTGGGAGAAAGCAAAAGACTTATGGCAGTTTGATGCCCAAATCGATGACTATCTCAAAACAGTCTCGATGAGGACATCGAGTTCAAGTGGTGCGGGTGGTCTGTTAGACCCGCAATCTACTTGATCTAACTACGTGCAGACATGCCAAGGACTTGGGCATTGGTCTTGGCATGGATGATGGCAAAACAGTGCAACACGAGTTCAAGGTGCTTGGGTGTTGGCAAGGCAGCTTGAACGGGCATGGCTTACGTGCGGGCTAAGGGCGTTGGCAAGACAGCATGTTGGCTTGATGAAGCAAGGCTGTGAAGACTTGGCAATGTCAAGGACAAAGGCAGTTCACCCGAAATTGCTGAAATAAAACTAAGTGTGGAAGACAGCTGAAATATTCTAAGTGTTGGAAGCTGGCAGGATTATTCTAAGTGTTGGAATGAAGCCTGAAATATTCTAAGTGTTAGAATATTAGTATTTCGTGTAGATAAGAATGTAATTTGAATTAGATTCTATCTGTTGGAAATATAGCTGTTAGAAAGTTAGTTTTGAACCCTGGGCTGACATGTGTCGGACAGGTGTCGTTTGTAACTGCCGCATGTAACCGCTTGTAACTGCCATTGTGCAAAATTCTGATTTAAGGTGGAAATTCGTCTAAGGCAAAACAGAGAGTGTTCTAGCCTTAGATTGATTTGTGAAGCCTTCCTTTGTATTAATATTTGATTAATAAAGGTTGGGACTTGTTCCTGTAAACGCTGCCTGTTTATTGTTTGACATTGCTGCTTAAGTATTTCTATACTTAGTCTATTCTGTGGGTGTAAGTAGGCTGAAGTATTACAGACGCTGTAAGACTGCCTAGAGTGGTGTGCGAGAAAAATAAATCGACCCTCTTTCACTATATATCACTAGGTTATTGATTTATCAACTTAAATCTTTATAATTTTGTATAACTAATTACATTACTTAAAAGAGTTAATTACAATTAATGAATACAAAAAAATAAGTTAAAATAGGTAATTTGAGAAAAAGAAAGGCATAATAACTCACCGCCCATTGTGAACTTAACATCATTTATTTAATGCACACATACTTTTTTTGGTCATAATTATTCCTGAAATTTGACTATACAATAGTCTTTACTCTCAAGATGGTAACATGACAAAAGCATGAGTTTACTCCCTTTTAGGCTTGTGAAAAAAATCAGCTTTTCGATGGATATTTATTTAATTAGTTATCAATCATCATATACAATGATTTAATTGTTCCAACCAAATTTTTTTCCATAGATTTTCTTAAAAATGGATTAATAGATAACTCAAATGACTATGAAGGGGTGAAATTTAATAACCACATTTAGTGGCGGTCAGGATTTTTGCTTAGAGGCTTTAAAAAATAAAAGTATAAACGTGTAAATAAGTCTTTCCAAATGGGATCTTTGAATTTTTTTGGATTAAAACCACACTTTTAACACGTTGTAAAATAAAAAATAAAACTAAAAAATGCTTGAAAAACATAACTGATTTTTTTTTTAAAAAAATAAACTGAAACTAAAAAAGGAAAATAAATAAATGTTGTTGCAGGATTTGAACTACAAACATCCAACTTAATACTTAGGGTTCTTACCATTGAACCATCTATTTCTATTTGTTATTGAGATGGTTCAAAATATATATATCTACAGAAATACAGAAAATATATCTTATATATATCGTGTATTTTTTTGCTGAGGGGGTTCAGATGAACCCGTTTGACCCAACTTGGGTCTGCCTCTGTCCGCATTACAAAACTAGAGGTGATGGCATATCCTTACATTCTAACTTATCAAAATAAAAGGAAAGAAAAAGGAAAAGGATTGCTCCTCGTCAAATAAATTCACAAAAAAAACTTCTAGAGTCTAAAAAACTAGAAGCAATTAAACAAATTTATCTAGAGCTTAATATGAAGTTGTCTTTCGTCACTCGAATTCTAATGTTGGACTTGTCAACTGTATAATTCTTCAAGGTGGATGTACTCTTAGAAGGAATTACCGCCTTGGAGATGTAGTGTAACTTCGCTCTGAAGATGTGTGGAAAAGAAAAATGACAAAGTGAACTCATGGATTAACTCTGTTCAATATTATTTTTATACTGTTAAAAGGGGTTAATCTTATCTTTAACCATCTAAATAATTACGAGAGAGTCAGACTCAACAGTTCTTTAAATGTTATGGTTATTTAATGACAATATTTGAAGGTGGTAGGGACACACAGTATTTGGAGTGTAAATTCTTGGGTGCAAACACATGACTCAGGCGTGAAAGTGAGATTTGATACATACGTTATTTCCAGACTCTAAAGAGAAAGATTTATGTATCTTGGATTTTTTATCCAAGAATATCTGGAGATCAACGATATGATGTTACGAATCATATAGATACGACATGAATGAAGTGGAGGTCTGCATTTGGAGTTTTGTGTGATTAAAAGAAACTATCAAAACTTAAAGGTAAGTTTCTGATAGTTAGACTAATTTAATTTTGGTCCATTTTTGATCCAATGACATGAACAAGAACAACAACTAGCATGTTTTATACATCAAACAAATAAAGATAATTCGTAATAATATCAACTTTAAAAGTATGACAACTTCGAAGAAAATCTATGTAAAATAAGTATCAAAATAATTTTATAGATATCAAAATGAGTGATGCACTTTCATAGATATCAAAATTAGTGCAAGAGTGAAGTTAACTATTCAAATGCAAAAATGAGTACCATCTTGTACCATCAAATTCGACCATCATATGATTTAAAATATAAATATTACAAAATTTAAGTTTAAAAAGGTAATAAAATTCTCACATAATTTAAATATATATGTAACTAATAATTTACATTATTTAAGAGGAGTCTTATTGCCTTATCCTGTTATTTATTAATGTCAAATATTTGTTTTGTTTAGATTTATTTACCTAAAATACATCTTTGATTGTTAATGACTTATGTTGAGACCTTTTTTCTAAAAATAAAAAAGTTGAAATTATTTTATTTTCCAATATAGAGGAAGTATTGAGGGGTAATCAACTAATTATAATATCAAATCATTGTCAAAATCATTTATTTGCCGACAAATAAAAACAAAATTAGTAGTTCGTTCAAATCAAAATTGTATAAAGAAAAGGTTCAATCTTTTTGTCATGCTATTGACTAGCCCCTATAAAAAAATAATAATTAATATATGTGCCCAACTTTTCAGTCCAATTATTAGTAATTTTTCTTTTAAAAAAACAAATCTATCATTTTCATAATAACTAACTAAATAGAAGTGTGAATTCATAAATACATTTAATTAATTACGTTCCAACTGTGACACATCAGTTTGCCATTTATTTTATTTTCTCTAAGCCTCTATATAGTTATAGTATTCTCTTTTCCAATTCTGAATATTTTCTATCATTTTCATATATATATATATGCAATCATAGAATAATTTTACCATCTTAATTTAATTAGTTTATTGTAGGTGAAAATAAATTAGAGAAATGATGTAAATTTATATTTTCTGGCACAATGTAATGGGAAAAACATTTATCGTATAAAATGAAATATGCATCTTACTTTTGCTGTTATCCTCTTTCCGGTAAGTACAATGAAGGACTCTAGCTAACTCTTTCATTTGTCTTATGATATCATCAACTTACTTTTCAATCAAAGCAATTTCATAACTATAAAGAGATACAATTTTAAGAATAATAATATTAATACAATCCCTATTAATATTATCATAATAAAGTATTGGTAACAGATTGATGTATAATAGTATCATCAAACAAACGGTTAGTCAAATACTTAGCCTTTTAATATATACAGAAAAGTGCCGAAAATATCCTTAAAGTATTGAAAATAATATAAAATTACCCTTCATCCACCTATTGGTTTCAAAATGTCCTTTTAATCCACCTATTGACTCCAATATACCCTTGTTATCCACCTTTGGGTTAAAAATTGACCACTTCTTTAATTGTTTTAAAATTAGACTCTTTAAATATTTTTTAAAATACTTGGCGTTCTACTATTGGTTATAATTTAATTTATTAATATAATCTATAAACCAACTCATTACCCACTCATTACTAACTAAACCGCACCCAAATAATAATCCAATTATAATATCAAAATCGTCATAAACTCTACTACAACACGATAAAATTATAGATTCCTGAAAATGACATCCAAAATTATTCGAATTCGAATTGAAGCCCCAATTAAATTTAAGTTGGGACGCTTATTTAGGAGGATACTTTCTATAGTATTCTCTTTCAAGATTGAATTAGAAATTTATGATTAAAGGTAAAGAAGTAATACATCCCGAATTAATCATGCACTTTTTTTAAATATAATTTTATAAATATTTATGATTTGTTTTAAAACCTTTAATCTATTATTTTGAAAAAAAATTACCTATGAAGTAACATCACGTAATTGATACGGAAGAATAATTAAGATAAACATAGTCAGACTTTTAAGTTTATCGGTAATTTTTATTTAGACACTTGAATGTATGATAATTACGTCTATAGATATTTCCGCCTCAAATTCTTAAAAACGCTCAATTGGCAGTAACTTTTCTGTTGTTGCATTAATAATGTGACATATTTATTAATTTGGAGGGGTTTAATTAGTAAAGGGCGAGTAGTGGATTGATTTATAAATTATATTAATAAGTTAAATTATAACAAATAGTTGAACGCCATGTATTTAAAAAAATATTTAAATAGTTTAAATATAAAACTGTTAAATAAGTCGTCAATTTTGAACCAAAAGGTGGATGACAAGGATATCTTGGACCCAATAAGTAGGTGGAAAGGAAATTTTGAAGCTAATAGGTGGATGAAGAGTAATTTTGTACCATTTCCAATACTTTAAAGATATTTTAGGCCATTTTTCGATATATATATATATATATATATATATATATATATATATATATATATATATATATATATATATATATATATATATATATATAAAGAGGGGATGGAGGGTGGGGGGTGGGGGTGGGGTTCATCACGTGCAGAAACATTATAAAATAGGTCAAATATTTAGTTGGCGTCTGATGACCATAATTGCTATGTATCTGGTCAATTTTATATACACTTTTTAAAAATAATGATATTTAAATTTAATATATTACTTCTTGGTTCAAAATAATAATCGTGTTTAACAAAATAAAATGTATGTTCAAAATAATTGATAATATTTGAAATAACATCAAATGTCTTTTTCAAAGGGATGTGCAAAAATTATAACGTGGACCAGAGATAGGGACACGGGTGTAACTTTGAAATATCAAATTCATTGAACCCAGTTTTTCAAAACCAAAATATATATATATAAATATATATATATATATACTAAAACTATTATAGGTCAATCTGTTATCAATAACTTATTTTGATAATATTAATATTATTACATATAACATATTAGTATAATGAATTTGATATTAAAAAGCTTTAAAAGTTGAACTTACGTATATTAGTTTAGATCCACTTTTGACTTGAGGTAGTATCATTTATATAACGACCTCCCTCGTCGTAATAGGTAAAGTACTGATAGTAAATGAAAATAAGTGAGAAAACTTTTGAAGTAGTAAACTTAAAATTTCAAGTCAGGCTAGACTCAAACAAAATTTGAGTGAGGTAAGGTCTTGGGCAATCTGGGGAAATGATTGGAGTGAAACGCTTGGTAAAGTCTCATTTCCTTATTGCTAATAAGACGTTAAGGAATTTGTATGACATTTCGAAAGTAAATTTGAGTGAATAGAAACGAGCTTGGCGCGAGGAGGTTGGTTAGAACGTCAATGCTTCTATCCCCTGCAAGCCGCTATAGCAGTGAAATTAATTCCCGCAATAGTAGGTTAATCGCAGTTAATGCAAAAAAATTCAAAATTGCTGATTATTCGGGAATTGTGTTTTGAAAAGAGGCAAGAGCGACCTAGGGCAACTTTCATCTATTTTCCATCATTATCATTAGTAAAGGTAAGTAAATTACTTCCCTAACTTAGTAATTCGATAGTTGAGCCTTAAAAATTGGGTCGGTGATCCTAGGGGAGGGTTTTGTTTAATGTAATAGTGAAAAATCATGATTTCGATGGAATAATCCTGAGAATGGCATGAGATTTGGAATTATGATATAATCTGGATGTATTTATGTTATTTGGATATGATTATGTGTTACATCGATTGTTCATAGACTAAGAACAAACTAGGTATCATAAAAAGGGGAAAATTCAAGTTCTATAGAGTATTTCAGGGTTGATCCGAGGTAGGTGCTAGTTATTTATTTTTTGTTTCTGTATATGTGTTTGCTAGATGTTTTATAAGTATGTAAAATGTATGGCCAAGGAATATAAAGAGTATAAACTAAAATGTTAGCTTGTATCAATACCACGAAATGAATGTGTAAGCTTCCATGTACAAGTGTGACTTAAAGCATTATAATTGTAATTTGTAATTTTCAGTTGACTCAGATACCATGAGGTACGTACTCACGGTTGGCTTGAGTACCACGTATGATATACATGATATCTTTTGATTGGATCATGTATCACGCCTGGAACATATATGTCTGATTCGTATACCACGCCTAGTACATATGTGTTGACTCGGGTAACACACCTAATACATATGACTCGGGTACCACACCTAATACATGTGAGTGTTTTGTGTGTGGGCTCCATGAATGAAATGAGTTAGTTTTGTTGTAATGTTGTTGATCATGTTTATTGCATATGTTGTCTATTTTACTAAGTTATAGTCAGTTGTTCATACTTCATATATGCTGATGATTTTGTTAGTACACTATGCATTTTGTGTACTAATATTGCACTTGTTCTTTCTTTGTCGAATATCATGTTTTGGTTGCTGCTTTGCGACTTCAATTGTGACTTCAGCACTTTCTGAATCCAAGAATGAGATACTTCTTTCAAACTGTCATGAATTTCTCTTTTTCCCCAAGACATCTTTATTTTTCTTCAGAAGGCTACATGACTTTAGGAAATTTTCTCTTATTTTTTTTCCTTTGTGCTAGTGATTCAAATTAGTATCTTAGTTCTTTCTTTATTTGTCTGCAGATGCTGACATTAGACGAAATGGAGAAAGAGTAGCAGCTCTAGCTTTAGAACAGACAATGTGAGAATAAAAAAGGGCAGGGATAGAGGAAGATACAGGGTGTAGGGAGAGCAACACTCGCCTAGGGTGGATCTCGCGCAGCAAATGCGTCGAGATAGGTGACCCCTACCCACTCTAGGTTCGTGTTGAGGAGGACATGAAGGTTAAGTGTGAGGAGGGTGTTAAACTCGAGATGGTGACAAAAGTTAGGGGTGCATACCTTCCCCTTATGACTTATGAAGTTGTTCAACAAGTGTTGGCCTTCTTGAGTGGGGATAGCAGGTAGTGGAGCCACTCAAAATCCAACCACTCAACTCGTTTCTGCCACCGCTCCAAGATAGATGAGGCTTTAACTACTGATACATTCTTTCTTCCCATACTAAGCCCTATCATGAATGGGATTAACCATAATTTGTTGACTAAGTCTCTGAAGTTGAAGCCTCATCATATTAAGAATGAGGATGGATCGGAGTTCATCATAGAATTGTTACGAGAGGTTGCATGTTGGGTATTATAGAGCAGATTTATTACTTTTAAGCTATGGGGGGTGTTAAGATGTAGTGGAGGGTTCACGTGGAGTGTCGTTGGTCTTTTTTTCCTTCGATGACTTGGTCCTAGTTTCATGCCTTGTTTCTATAGAAATTTGTGCCTCGTACCCCAACAATAGTAATAAAAAGAGTATGTGACACTTGAGTAGAACAACATATGACACTAAGTTACATGCCTTGTTTCCTTATGCTACCCAACTCTTGGGCACAGAGGAGGAGGTAATACGCCTGTATGTGAAAAAATTGAACATTGAATTATAAGTTTTAGTTGTGCATGTGACTTCTCAAAAGAACTTTAATAAGGTGTGATTAATTATGTGAAGAAGCTAGAGGGGGCAGACAAATTGACCATGCTAAGGTGTTAGGCAAAAAAAAATTCAAGAGTATGGTTAATTTCAGTGGGTCTTATTATATACACTTGAGATGACACCTGTAATAATCTCATCTCCTTTAACTAAGTTAGCTTTGAAAAAGTAACTTTTTTTCTTGTCATCTTTAACAATCTTCGTACGTTAATGTGTAGAATGACTTGATTTTTCACAAGTAAAATAACAATTTTTTTAAAAGTTCGGGGTTATCAGTCTTGTAACCTTGAGATATATCACCATTCCTGTTATTATTATTACTTTGGTCTTATACTAAATTTGTCTTGTGTGCTAGTTGTTTAATTTTATATGACTTCATTCTATTAGTACCTTCAATTAAAATGTGAGTCACTATATTCTCAATAATTAAGATTGTTAGCTTATGTTTTACGCTATTTTTGTATTCTATAACTCAAAATAATTTTCCGAACAACACTCCAACAACAATTTTTTTGGTAGAAAAATTCATTCGGCCTTCAGGTCTTCAAGCAATTTTTATATTCATTAATTTGAACTTTTATCTCTTTCGCGACGTTCATCTGCCACTGCTAATACTTCCAACTATAAGTTTTTACTTGGTAGCATCTTCAAGAGTGAATTTTTTATTAAAATTTTCCAAATATTTGTTGTAATTATTGATATATTTGTTGACCTGCATTTATTGTATTATGGCTACTTGTGTATTTTCATATTTTCCAATTAGTTGTATGATTTTATCAGTATATTGTGATCGATTACTAATATTATATTTATTCTTTTTTGTTGAGTAGTTGTCATATTCATTGAAATACGAGACCTCACTTGTGAGACCAATGACATCTGCATCTAATGGTGAGCTAATCTTTCGAAATGTCATGGATTCTTTTCTATTTCTATGTACATTCTCTTCGAACACTAACATTTTAAACTCTCAGATTCATACTGGGGCTGCAACCCGGCTTCCTTTTTCTGATTACTTGGAATTTTGGTACTATTACTTTTAGATTCTAGAGAATTGATTCTACAATTTGAATTATTGATTGAGCTTATGAGAATTTGATCCGTTATTACTTTCAATTATTTCCTAGTGTCTTATATAATGACCTTGTCTCTTGAAATCGTTGATGGATTAGGTTTTAGATTATAATTGATTTTACAATCTAAAAATTAGTGTGAGAGTCACACACAACAATTTATATCGTAACAGAAATGACAATCATAAAAACAAGACAAGTATCAAGACACTTGTCTTTCACAGAACCATTTAAGTGACATCACTTTCCTTAACCACTTCTTCGAGAAATACAAACTTCTCAATTACTCCTCTTAATGACTTTGGGTTTTCAAATATATTTTTGTGAATTCATTGAAATTAATAAATACAGCTTACAAAAGATAGCATAATGATCTTCTAGTGAAATAGTTTTATATATTATCTTTTAGTATATATTTCATTACCCACAATATGATTTGGCTTTTCAAATATACTTTGTACATTTGGTTAGGTATTATGTATGTCTTACGTTTGTTATTCCACCATTTTTGTTATAATGAGAATGAAAAAAAATTATATAATTATATATTTTAGTATCATATTTATTATTATTCAAAAATTTAAATATTACGTATTTTATCTTTAGATAAGAATTTATTGTCATATATTGAAAAAGATACACTTATACATGTATTTTTGCTATCAGAGGAGAAGGACAGACGAGATTGAGGAGAGAGATGAAAAAGATTTATATGTATCACATATATGCGAATATGTATCTGGTGCGATTCCCATGTATCTGAGATCCATGCAAGAGTGGCGAACGAGATGGTAGAGAGACGAAAGAGATTTCCTCTGTACGTAGGTATTCTAGATATATGCGAATTCACTTGGATATAATGTATCTAGAACAAATTTGACTCCATGTATTTTGGGATATATGTATCTGAACGTATATATCTATGTGTACAAAAATATAATATGATATGTAATTTTATATAGTATAATATATCTAAGTAATTGATCCTAAACTAACAAAATTTATATAACTTAACAATAAATTATTTTATATAGAGAATAATTTATCTCGAGATAACTTATCGTTAACTAAATGACCTCCCATGCTCAAGTTCACTTTGAAGTGCAGCATCTGACACAGAGATGAGTAATCCATCCATGCACGTATTCTTTTACAGTTCCACATCATCTTTGCCTCATTTACAAGAAATATAAATTTAGATATATCTAATATTATAGAAAACATTATTTATTCTTTGTAATAATTCTTTTCCAAGCTGTATTTCCCAACCTTTTAACTATTCATTTAAAACCACCGCTTTATTTATAATTCATACATGGACAATTATAGAAATATATAAATTAATATTGTTAAAACAATAGTAACATGCAAGAAGATATGTTTAAAATAATAGTAATAATTTATTTTCTTTTGTTGGACCAGTTTTAAACCTTGCACTCACTACATCAATCATGTAGGAATATTTAATTTTATATTTAATGGATGAAACTTGTCACGAAGAAAAAGATACAAAAATGAATATAATTTTCCCAGTTTTTATAAGTAATTTCTAAAAAGACATAATCGAAGGGATACAACAGTTTAAAAGGATAATAATTGAAGAAACGAATTTTAAAATATAAAGTACGAAAAAAACATAAAAATAAATTCCTGAATATTAAAAGTGCCACATAGGCGGATCCAGATTAAGAAAATCATTTATGAACAAACAGAAGATCAATATTAGGTACAAGGTCAACTAATCAAAGATTAAACCTAAAAACTAATACTAAACCAAAAAAAGAAATGGTGATTAAGCAGACAAAAGTTGTTTGGTCGCATTTTTATGAACAAAACAAAATTAGCATCACGTCTTTTAGACAATATATCTATAAGAAAATCAAAACTGGTTTAATATTAATTTTGAGAAATATAAATACTAATTCTATATATGATAGTTCTTTTATTTGGCAAACATGTTTCTTTTTAGTTCATTCATATATATATATCACTTCTCAAATGGGAAAATATGGGATGTTCAATTTGACAAATACACTTTTTTTCCATTTCAATTTTTGATTGTCTAATTTGAAAAATACTTAAACTAAAAAGTTTCCACTTGACCACTTTTATATTAAAGTTAATGTCTCTCTGTGTTGTATGATTCAACAACTTAAATTTTACAAAGCTTCAATATTTATAAATGTTACCTTAATTACTAAAAATTAGTCTTTTTTATGTTTCTTCCGTGTGAAAAAAATACTATCCGAAAAATATGAATTAGAAATGAAATATTTTGTAGCTAAACAATAAGATCCATCACTAAGTCTATTTAGTGACAAATTATCAAAGAACTCGTAAGGCATGAGCGATTTAGAAAAAGAAATTCATAGCTTTTCTTTTAATTTATTTTTAGTGAAACATAATATTTCATTAAGTAGTCATAAGACTCATAGCAGAGGTAGGACGGCTCAAGCACATTAATGTCATAAGATCAAAATCAAAAGAGATCTTTAAGTTATTAAAATAGATTAATACATTTTTATAAAGTATATTCTTCTGGCTCTTTGAGATGTAATGCTGCTAATAACTTTATTATATTAATCCGTTTCTTCCAATAATTTTTATTCAATTACTAATATAACTAATTATTAAGTCTTTTTTGACATAAAAAATTACTTTTTTAAAAAACCTATTATTTCCTTTTTAAAAAAAATCTTCAAATATAGAAAAAAGATATGCACGAGTCAAAACAAAGCCAGGGTCAACATGATGGCCATGGCCTATTTTCAATCACTATTCACTAATAATGGCCTTTTGTTTTGTGATGTGAGTTTAATGTAATAGTAAAATGACAAACTTTAAGAGTACTATTTGAATCACTAATAATATATTTTACCTTATTTTTGGATTAATCATTTCAAATTGAAAAAATAATTTTTTTTAAAAAATAGGATGGGACAACATTTGATTAATGGACAAGTACTACTGTAGATTCGAAATTTGAATCCAGACATAATCATTGTGTCCAACGTTTCATGTGGTAATATAATATTTGGTCTAATCGAGTCATTATTTTTGTAAAAAAAAATTAATCTTTCAAATTAAAGGCAAATGATCAACTTATTTTAGACAAGACAACATTATTGTCGTCTTCGTTTGATTAATATTAAAGAAAAATGAAAAATGAAAAATTAATATAACATAAGAGCTCATTAAATAAAACATAGATTATGTTTTTCCACAAAATATATATTTTTTTTAAATAAGGATAATGACTTACATGTTGGAGTAGGAAAATCGATGTATTTGTTATCTATTATTTGATTGACTAATCCTTTATATTGGAAAGTCAAGGGTCAAACCAAATGATTTGGTAAATTAAATAAAAAGTTTCAAAAAGACATTATATACTGTTTGGTTCCTCCCCTGCTCTAATTAGGGATCATTTAATGGAATGTATTATAAGAATAATACGTATATTAACTTTGTGTATTAATCGTGTTCAAATATTGATTTACTAGTGGACTGATCTGCTTTGCTATTACATTGGTTTACTAGTTATAAGTTGGTAATTAATCAGATTAATTTATTACCTAATCAGTTTGTTACTTGTTCTTTTGGATAACTAACATGTGAGTTGGCAAAATTAGTTAGTTGGTGAAATATTTATGTGATGTTTTAGTTATAAAACAAATTCGGTGGTTATTTAGTAAGATATATTAATAAAATCTTCTCTCTTTTTTCTATTTCTCCTTCTCATTTCATCAATGTACTAGTCAGCTTACAAGCTCACAGTTTAACATGACATTAGAGCCAGGTTAATATTGACTGTTTAGGAAAATATAATAGATAAAGTTAGATTTTTTTCAACTAGGTAATTTTGTGTTTAGAGTTGCAGCAATAACGATTCTTAAAATCGATTTGAATGATCTCCTGTACATCAATCCGTCAAATACTTCAGAAATTTCGTTAACTGAATATGAAAATTAAGAAATTTGAAGCAAATCGACGCGGATAACAATTTTAGGGGGAAAATAATATGATTTTATTAAAGGTGTTTGTACTAGAAGATTATACATATAAGAATTACATGAACAATGGAAGACATATAATGTTAGTCATGTGTTATTATGGTTGATGAACACAATCTAGTAAAAAACTACCTAGTGAAATTATGTATGCCACAAATGCCTTCTTAGTTTAGGTAGATATTAAAGGAGCGATTTGACGAAATGAATTGTATAAAGATTTATTAGCTGCAAAAATCACCACACTTGTAGAAGGTACAAAATTGCATTGTTGACATTTAATTTTGGGCCTCTACAATACAAATTAATCATCGAACTTTCTAAATTTCAAACGGTTTAAAATAATTAGTTTTTTTTATAAAGTTTAAAATATTTATAAAGTTGTTCTTATCATTTTTATAACTTTGGATAATATATATGTTTTATATAATTTCATATATAATAAATACATTTTATAAATATTCGAAAATCATCTCAAAAGATTTTATTTTTTATTTAAATATTTTACTAATTAGTTTATTTATATAATAGTTTATATTTTTGGATTAATTATTTTATAATTAAGTTGATTATTTTATTTCGTTAAGATTAACACGCTTATTAGTCAATTAATATTAATTCATCTTATCATTTAAACCATTTGGACAAACAATTTTGGGCCTTTCTATTTTTGCAATCTCCAGAAATCCAATTTATCAAACCTTTCCGGCCCAATTTTAATTCCTTCAGCAAGAGGAATTAACATAGATAGACAAGTGTTACATACAAAATTGGTAACATATGGCCCAATATTAATTAGCAATTAATAAAGACAACTTTCATAAATAGCAAATTAATAACCTAAAATAAATGTGGTAGCTAGGGTTTGATTTAATTGTGCTCCATAGCAAACGTTTGCAAAAAATTGTCAGGCGCCTCTCTCCCAAATATCTCGCTCGCCACTCTCCTCCAATCTCTCGCTCGCTTCCTCACTTTTTATACAAACACAAGTGTATAAAAAATATTTCTAATTGTATAAATACATATATTTTTGTTCCCCTCTCTCCCCTCTTCCAGATCTCGCTCGCCGCTCTTCCAAATCTCGCTCGCACCCTCGCCTTTCTCACTTATACAAACAGAAGCGAAATGTATAAATTGCGTTTCTGTTTGTATAAAGCGTGAGAAATTGTATGTACACATGCAAGTACATATATGTTCGTCTTATACACTTATAATTATACAATAAAAATACTCCTCTGTCCAATTTCTTTTGCCTTTCTCTCTTCTCGTTTTTTATACAATTTTCAAATTATATCTAACTAGTAAACTTAGTCGCGCTATGCGCGATATCAAAAAGTTTTCATTTTTATTTAATTTTTAAATCCAAATAGATTAGTTAATAAATTTTATCATTTAGCTTTGTAATTTCAACTCGATTCATGAATAATTTTATCAAAAATAAAAGTACGGTCAAATACCTATATTTTTTTTGGTTGAATAGTACCTATTCTTTTATGTTAGTTATAATATATAATTAAGAATTTATGACTTTATTATCCATTTGAATGAGTCCTCAAAATTAAATATGGTTAACTTTGATGTTTTGTTAAAAATTAAAGTGAGACTTTTAGTCTTTTAATTTTTTTAAAAATATCAAAAGAATTAAAATAGTAATAAATTCAAAAAAGACTTAGAAATATGAAAAATTATTCGTAATAGATAAGCTACCTATAATTTGAAGACTTAAAAAAGTACTTCAATATTTATATTAAAATATAAAATTCTCTATATATATTGATTCTTTGGAAGGAAATGGGTGATACATGATTTTAGTTCGGTAAAATAATTTTTAGTAATATAGAATTAACATAAAAATAATATATTATTGTTAAAATGCATAATAAAATAAGTAATAAATGAACAATTATAGATGAATGATAAAAGGTTTTATGTTAAGATTAAAAAAAAAACTTATATATCTACTAAAACTTATAATTAGACTCTTGATTTTTTTCTAAATAAAGTAAACATAAAAAACTTTTCACAAATAATATGAATATTATAATTATGAACGATAAATAATATTTTCTTATAATTAAAGTGTAGGAGAAAAAGTTAAGTAAATTTTTAGAATCATTATAATGCAGGATGAATGGTTAGTAATAAGTATTTTTGAAATGATTATCTGTATTAATTTTTTCCTTGAGAAATTTTCTTCTATAATTAAGTTTTTTTTTAAAAAAAAAATTATTTCAACTCTATTTTTTAGTCTCCTTTTTTTTTTAGTCTTTGCTTATTTAATTCTATTAAGAAAACACAAAGCATCGTAATTAAAAGACTGAAGTTTGCTCGTCTTTAGTATTTTTTTACTAATTTATATATATTTTTTAAAACAGTAACAATTAGCATCAAATCTTAACATAATCAAGTAGCTTGTCTTAAGCTTTTTTTAATTTAAGCAAAATGTTTAAATGAATTCTCTTAATTAATTTTCATTATAGTTTTCATGATTCATATTTTATTTTAAATTTAAAAATAACTTCATAATAATTTTGATTATCTCCCACCGCTAAGCGTATCTACAAATACATTTTAATGTTTTCAAGAATTGTTTTTGTCTTACTTTTAGTAATGATCTTGCTCTTATAATTTCATGCAAAAAAACAAATCAATTATTCTCTTTTATATATCTTATTTTGTATCATTCTTATTAGAAGTAAAAATAATTATATAAAGAAGTCTTTGTCGATAGATTTTGCATTACAAGATTAAAGTAGAGGACAATTAAGCTAAACATAAATATATTTGGTTAGAAATATTTTTTTGATGTGCTTTTAAGATATCACAAATTTAAATATTAAGTAATTTGGGGTTACGAAGATATAAAGTTGGAAGTTATAGGTATTACTAATAAATTAATTAAGTAAGTATAGAGGTTTTGAAAGATGAAGAGGTGTGAGTTTATAATAAAATTTATTAAAAATAAATATATAAAAATAAGTGGAAAAAGGTAAAAAAAATGTGACATATTTTTTTAATAAACAGAAATATGTTTAAGTAAAATCCTCCACCATTTTTATGATTTATTTTATTATATGACATATTTTCTTTTTACCTCATTTTACAAATTTCAAATTATTAAAAGTCTCCAAATATGCTTCTAATAATATACATTATTTTTAGTAATTACTATTATTTTGAATAATATATACTTTTTCTCTTATTTTATATTATAGGAGAGATATCTATTAAGAGAAAAATTAATTAAAAATAAATTTAAAAAGGGACATAGAATTAAAAAGTAATCAAAAGGAATTAGAAAAAAATTTGAAATTATCAAAAAAAAGTAATCGTATGAATGTTTTAAAATAAACTAAAAATATTTAATTGTTTGTTGATTAAATTCTCAAAATGTGAAACATTTGGCCTATAAATAGTTTCTATATATAAAAAATAATGCAACGTTAAAATTATTATTTTTACCATATCATTGTTATGTATTGTGAGATACGAAATTATAAGAGGAATCGATTTATTTGATTCTTAGTTATAAAATATTTGTATTTAATATTTAGTATTTTATTTACTTTATATTGAGATGTGATATATTACTTTTTTTATTACTTATATTTATTATATATTTGTATAACATTTTTATAGCCAGTGAGGAGGAAGATATTGTTAGACGAAATTAGAAATAAGATATATTGGCGTTTTTTCAATTAACTAATTAATTTGATAAGGAACCAATCAACTCTTATTGCATCAGAGGTTTAACCGGAGAACTATAAACATCCTTACAATAATACCAACAAACATACATAAAATAATTAACTAATCAAACAAAAATATTTAAAATATTAGTCATATATGATTTGAAGGGAAAAGAAGGATCACGTTCTCAACATAACATAATTATAATCCTTACAATAATAACAACAAAAAGACATAAAATTATAGTTAACTAATCAAGCAAAAATATTTAAATATTTAAGTTATATATGATTTGAAGAGGAAAGAAGGATCATGTTCTCAACATAACATAATTCGATTCTTCAAATTTACAAAGTGAATAAAGACAATAAGTGTCGGTAGAAACTACAAGAATAAGAAAAAAATATATCAAAAAACTACAAAGAGAAGCAAAAAAATAATAAATTTTTTTCTATAAAAGAATCATAATTTGTATCATCAACAATCCAACCTAATAATATCAAATCTATATGTAATTACAATAGAACAAAAGTGATAATGATAATTAGACATGTCAAATCATTTTACCTCACAGAATCAAAATATGCAAAATATATAACATTTTTCATTATACATCCCTCTCCTGCAAAAATCAAATCAAAGAAGACAAAAAAATTAACAAATCAAAGGAATAAGAAATGAAGAATAAGGAAAATAAAAATAAAATGAACATCATGCAATGTCTCAAAGTGGGTTTTTATAGGTGTAATATTTAGGAGTTATAATTTTTATATTAAATATTTTGAAGGTTATGAATATGAAAGGTTAGGAGTTATATTATTAATTAAAAATTAGATGTTATATATTATTAAAAGGTTAGGAGGTGTAATGCTCATTAAGTTACTTATTAATAGCAATATATATATACACATAATATTATTGTGTAAAAAGAAATAATCTAAAAAGCCCTATTTTTTTTTTAAAAAAAATATATATATTTTTCTCAACATTGAGACATGCCACATAGGCGGATTGAAGATCCTCATTTATATATATATATATATATATATATATTTGATTTCTCTCTTTCTCGTTTTATACAATTTGATTCAATTGTATATTCCTTGTCAAGTCTCTTTTGTCTTCTCTCTTTCTCATTTTATACAATTCAAATTGTATATAATCGTTCTATACACTTATAATAATACAATTTGTTTTATACACTTCGTTTTTATACAGTTTTCTGCCCAAGTGTCTTTCTCTTTCTTGTTTTATACACTTCATTTTATACAATTTGCTTCAACTGTATATGTATAGCGAATTATACAGTTTCTATGTTTTCTATGGAGCGCAATTATGCAACTTTGTTATAGCATACAAATATGAATTTTTTATTTGCTATATGTGAAAGTTGCCCATTAATAAACATATAAAAAGTTGACACGTATTAGCTTAAAAGTAACTTATCGATATTTTTTATTTATTTTTAAATAATAAAAGATTTTTAATATCACGTATTCTTCCTCTTGTGTCGGTACGTGACACTCCGATCCCCTACCACTATGTGTCGGTACGTGACACTCCGATCCCCTAATTCTACGTGTCGGTTCGTGACACCCGATCCCCTATATGTGTCGGTACGTGACACTCCGATCCCCTATATGTGTCGGTACGTGACACTCCGATCCCCTAATTCTACGTGTCGGTTCGTGACACCCGTCCCACTAATACTATGTGTCGGAACGTGACACTCCGATCCACTAATACTATGTGTCGCAACGTGACACTCCGATCCACTACCTCATTCTATCCGTTCATCAAGCCTTCTCTATACCAAGGCATCATCAATCCCATTACTTTAATTCATTAAGCCTTCTTTTATACCAAGGCATCATCATTAATAACGTAGATTAAAGTTTCTTTCAAGATTTGGGATTCAATGGTTTTCATCATGCTTGTTCTATCAAAATCACATAATCATATTCATGCAAGCATACAATTAAGCATATAGACAGGTTTACAATACTACCAATACATATCATTCGCTATTAAGAGTCTACTACGAATAGCATGAAAACCCTAACCTACCTCCACCGAAGATTTCGTGATCAAGCAAGCAAATTCCCAAGGCTTTGTTTCCTCTTCGTTTCTCCTCTTCTCGTTCGATCCTCTCTCCCTCTCTTGTTCTTTCTATTTTTCTTATTCAAACCCTCTTTCTTTTACCCTAATTAGTATATAATTAAGTATAAAAGATGGCAATAGTAACCCACTAATTAACTCAAAGTTACCTCTTTTATCCCCCAAGAAACTGAGTTATTAATGTTAACCCACGAAATTTATAATTATAGCAGGAATAGTCCAAAATGCCCCTTTAAAACTTAACCAGAAATCTGACCCATACTGGGATTACGAAACCTGTGACGGCCCGTCGTGCCTGCGACGGTCCGTCCTGCAGGTCGTCGCGAAGTTCAGAGACTCAATTTCCACCAAAGAGTCTGTGACGGTCCGTCCTGCCATTCCGTCACGAAGTTCAGAGAGTCGATTTCAGCACCCAATTTTCTAATTTCTAAGTATTTTGGAACGAGACATCCTCGACGGTCCGTCATGCCCATGACGGTCCGTCGTGGTGTCCGTCGCATCAGCCAGTTTTTCCAGAAATAAAATCTGCTGCTTAAAACGACTAAACAGGTCGTTACAATAGATACCAATTTACCCATCGTTCGCCCTCGAACGATCACAAGAAAAGAAACAAGGGCCAAAAGGGGGTACCTGAATCTGTAAACAGATGTGGGTATTTTTCTCGCATATCAGCCTCCTTCTCCTAAGTGGCCTCTTCAACTGGTCGATTCTTCCATTGAACTTTGATGGATGCAATCTCCCTCGACCTCAACTTGCGAACTTCTCTATCTAAAATAGCAACAGGTTCCTCCTCATAAGTCAAATTCTCATCAAGCAGAACCGAATCCCAACGGATGATGTAGTTTCCATCCCCATGGTATCTTTTCAACATGGACACATGAAATACCGGATGCACTCCGGACAACCGTGGAGGCAAGGCTAATTCATAAGACACCTCCCCTACTCGCTTAAGTACGTCAAATGGACCAATTACCTTGGGCTTAGCCTACCTCTTTTTTGAAACCGCATCACCCCTTTCATGGGTGAAACCTTCAACAAGACTTGTTCACCTCCATGAACTCCAAGTCCCTAACCTTTCGGTCTGCATACTCCTTTTGCCTACTTTGCGCCGCTAGAAGCTTTTCTTGAATAGATTTCACCTTCTCCATTGAATCCCTCAACAGATCAGTACCCCAAGGTCTAACCTCAAATGCATCAAACCAACCAATGGGAGACCTACATCTCCTCCCATACAATGCTTTAAATGGAGCCATATCAATACTGGAGTGATAGCTATTATTGTATGAAAACTCCGCTAAGGGTAAGAAGTTATCCCAATGACCACCAAATTCTATCACACACGCACGAAGCATATCCTCCAACACTTGAATCATTCGCTCAGACTGACCATCAGTCTGAGGGTGAAACGCAGTACTGAGGTCCAACCTAGTACCTAATTCCGCATGCAATGTTCTCCAAAACTTAGAAGTAAACTGCGTACCTCTATCTGATATGATGGAAAGTGGAACTCCATGCAATCGAACAATTTCTGAGATGTAGATTTTGGCTAACTTCTCTGCATTGTAGGTCACCTTGACCGGAATGAAGTGAGCGGACTTAGTTAATCTGTCCACAATTACCCAAATGGAATCAAACTTACCCAATGTCTTTGGAAGACCAACCACGAAGTCCATTGCAATTCTCTCCCACTTCCATTCAGGAATGGACATTCTCTGAAGTGTTCCTCCGGGCCTCTGGTGTTCATACTTTACTTGTTGACGATTTGGACATTTGGCAACAAAATCCATAATGTCACGCTTCATTCTACTCCACCAAAAGTGTTGTTTTAGGTCGCGGTACATCTTGGTTGCACCAGGATGTATAGAGTATCCGGAACTATGAGCCTCTGTAAGAATAATGTGGATAAAGTCATCAACACGAGGCACACATACCCTTCCCTTAATCCTCAAAACACCTTCGTCATCAATTATTGCTTCCTTAGCCTCTCCTCGCAACACCATATCCCGGATTCGACTTAGTTTCTCATCATCAAACTGTTTTCCCTTGATCTTGTCAAGAAAAGAAGATCTCGCCTCCATACAAGCCAAAAATCCTCCCTTCTCATTTACTTCTAGCCTCATAAAGTCATTAGCCAAGTTTTGGATTTCTCTAGCCAACGGGTGTCTAGAAACTTGCAAATGAGCTAGACTTCCCATGCTTCCTGCCTTTCTATTTAGGGCGTCTGCCACAACATTAGCCTTTCCCGGATGATACAGAATAGTGATATCGTAGTCCTTCAGTAGTTCCATCCATCTCCTCTGTCTCAAATCAAATCCTTCTGAGTAAAGACATGCTGTAGGCTACGATGATCCGTATAGACTTCACACTTAACCCCATACAAATAGTGTCTCCATTGCTTTAGTGCAAATACTACCGCGGCCAACTACAAATCATGGGTCGGATAGTTACGTTCATGCACCTTTAATTGCCTCGAAGCATAAGCAATCACATTCTTCTCTTGCATTAGCACTGCACCCAACCCGAATAGGATGCATCACAATAAACGATGAAGTTTTACCCTCTACTGGCAAGGTAAGAATTGGTGCAGTAGCCAACAAGGTCTTGAGTTTCTGAAAGCTTTCCTCACACTCATCCGACCATACAAATGGAACATTCTGCTTAGTCAAGTTCGTTAATTGGGAAGCAATAGAAGAGAATCCCTTGACAAATCGGCGGTAGTAGCTAACTAAACCAACAAAGCTCCTTATTTCTGACACGTTAGTAGCTCTTACCCAATTTTTCACTGCCTCAATCTTAGATGGATACACCATCACTCCATCCTTAGAAACCACGTGTCCCAAGAAGGACACTGAATCTAGCCAAAACTCACACTTGGAGAATTTGGCATAAAGCTTCTTCTTCCTCAATAACTTAACACCATTCTCAAATGCTCCTCATGTTCCTTCTTACTCCGTGAGTATATCAGTATATCATCAATAAATACGATCACAAAGAGATCCAGATATGGCTTGAAGATCCCGTTCATCAAGCTCATGAAAGCAGCAGGGGCATTCGTAAGACCAAAAGACATTACCACAAATTCGTAGTGCCCATACCTAGTTCGAAAAGCAGTCTTTGGCACATCCGTTGCCCGTATTTTCAATTGATGATAACCGGATCTCAAGTCAATTTTTGAGAAGACACAAGCACCTTGTAACTGATCGAACAAGTCATCAATGCGAGGAATGGGATACTTGTTCTTAATAGTTGCCTTGTTCAACTGCCGGTAGTCTATGCACATCCGAAAACTCCCATCCTTCTTCTTCACAAATAGCACCGGAGCACCCCAAGGAGATGCACTTGGTCTAATGAAGCCTTTGCTTAACAACTCTTGAAGTTGGGCCTTTAACTCTCTTAACTCAGCGGGAGCCATTCTATAAGGGGGAATAGAAATGGGGTGAGTACCCGGTTCCAAATCGATGCAAAAATCAATATCTCTATCCGGTGGCATACCAGGAAGATCTGCAGGGAACACATCCAGAAACTCACGGACTACCGAAACCGACTCAATTGGAGGTACTTGAGTAGTGTCATCCGCCAAGAAAGCTAAACACTCCTTACTAACCATTCTCTTAGCGCGAAGAAAGGAGATGATACGAACCGGAGTGGAAGTGTAGTCGCCCTCCCATACTAACTGATCTGTCCCAGGCTTGGCTAACGTTACAGTTTTAGCATTACAATCCAAGATTGCAAAATTTGGAGAAAGCCAAGTCATACCCAGAATTACATCGAAGTCAACCATTTCTAAGATAACCAAGTCTACATGAGTATTGCTACTCACAAAATTCACCAAACAGGATCTATATACCTTTTCAACTATCACAGACTCACCCACCGGAGTAGAAACACGAATAGGCATGTCAAGTAATTCACAAGGTAAGTTAAGACCAATAGAAAATGAAGAAGATACATAAGAAAATGTAGATCCGGGATCAAACAATACATAAGCCATGCAATCACAAACCAAAAGATTACATGTGATAACAGCATCAGATGTCTCCGCTTCAGATCTCCCAGGGAAAGCGTAACAATGGGCCCCATTACTTGTCTGTCTGTTGCCCCTACCATGTTGTGTTGTAGTGGCTCCAGTTTGCCCATCACCTATGCCGTTTTGGTGACCACCATTACCTCGACCACCACGTCCTCCAGAATAACGGCCTCTACCATGACCACCTCTACCTCTAGCTATTGGGGGTCTATAACTTTGTTTCGGACAATTTCTCCTAATATGTCCAGTCTCCCCACATCCATAACACTCTCTGGAGTCAAGCATAGGCCTTTCAGAGGAGTGTTGACCGGTCTGAGGTGGACCCCCAACTACAGTCTGTAGTGAAGACTGAATTGGTCGGGCTGAGTAACCTCCTGAGCCTTGCCCTCTAGAGTAAGAACCATTAAACTCACCTCCCTTTCGAAACCTTTTTGATGTCTATGTCGTGGTGAAGTCATCTGGCTTCACTCCTTCCACCTCTATCACGAAGTCTACCACTTCTTGGAAGGATTTTGCCGTAGCCGCTACCTGTAAGGCCGAAATCCGCAATTCTGACCTCAACCCCTTCACAAACCGGCGAATCCGCTCTTGTGGACTGAAACAAAGTTGGGTGGCATACCTGGATAATGCACGAAACTTAGCCTCGTATGCATTAACTGACATCCTACCTTGATCTAGGCTCAAGAACTCATCCCTTTTCCTATCCCTCAAAGTCCGGGGGATATACTTCTCCATAAATAAGCTAGAGAATGAGGCCCAAGTCATAGGTAGTGCCTCTGTTGGTTGACACTCAACATGTGACCGCCACCACATTTTGGCGTTCCCTTGAAACTGATAACTCACGAACTCAACACCAAACCGTTCTACTATACCCATCTTGTGTAGTAGCTCATGACAGTCAACCAGAAAATCGTAAGCATCCACAGATTCAGCACCCTTGAAGACTGGAGGTTTCAATTTCAAGAACTTACTGAAAAGTTCATGCTGATCATTTGTCATTATAGGCCCTGTAGTCAGACGAGGGAACGTGCCTATTTCCAATGAGGTATCCATGCGGGGAGCCATAGTAGCCGCATGTTGTACCTCCGGAACCTGAGGTGCTGGTGGAGAAAACACTGGAGGTGTCTGGCCCTGATCAGATAACCCGCTAAGATAAGCAAGAACCTGATTGATCATCTCTGGGGTAGGTTGGGGTGGCAGTTCCTCGTTCTGCACTTGTTCATTCTCCCCTTCCTCACCCTCTCTTATCACCTCCTCAGTCGGTGGGGGAGTCACCGCCCTAGTATCAGATGGGCTAGGTGCTTGTCCTCTTCCTCTAGAGGACGTCCTCCCACGACCTCTACCACGGCCTCTTGCCACTGTTCCTCTCCGAGCTACAGCCCCAGTGGCTGGCTCAGACGCATCCTGTCTTGCCGGTGTTGGTGTTGGCGCAGTCGTTGCTCTAGTTCTAACCATCTGCGAAATAGAGTGAAGATGGTCAGATACCAATTTGTATCACCTAGATACCAATTGGATCCAAGTAATAGCACGAAAGTCTTATAGCCTCTCAAAGAAAAGTAAAGGCGTCCCCCTACCGTTCCTTAAGACTCTACTAGACTCGTTCTTGTGTGATGAGACCAACGAACCTAATGCTCTGATACCAAGTTTGTCACGACCCAAAACCGAGCCGCGACTGGCACCCACATTTACCCTCCTATGTGAGCGAACCAACCAATTTAACCCTTAACATTTCAATATAATATCACAGAAAGTAATGCGGAAGACTTAAACTCATTAATAAAATCAATTAAAAAACTATTATTATTATTCCCAAAATCTGGAAGTCATCAACACAAGAACATCTATGATCAAATTACTATCTAAGAATGTCTAAGAAGCTAAAAATACATAAGAAGCTAGTCCATGCCGGAAGTCAAGGCATCAAGACTTGAAGAAGAAGATCCAGTCCAAGCTAGAAGCATTAGCTCACCCTGAGATCCGGTATGACGTAGACTGGCTCGAATTACTGTTGAGTTGAAGTTGACGGAACGTTTGCTGCATTCCACAAATAACAAAGAAGAAAACATAAAAGTAGGGGGTCAGTACAACCACAAGTACTGAGTAGATATCATCGGCCAACTCAAAATAGAAGATAATATATATCAAGTAATATTATAAATCAACTATAAACTCACATGTAGCAACAACAAGTACTATAATCATCAACAAGTACCATCAAGTTCATCCATGAGGGCTCAAGCCTCAATACCATACTCATTTGGGAATTAAGTTTATTAGATTGAGTATATTATCATCTTTCAAGATTCATTATCTTCTTCCTCTTGTGTCGGTACGTGACACTCCGATCCCCTACCACTATGTGTCGGTACGTGACACTCCGATCCCCTAATTCTACGTGTCGGTTCGTGACACCCGATCCCCTATATGTGTCGGTACGTGACACTCCGATCCCCTATATGTGTCGGTACGTGACACTCCGATCCCCTAATTCTACGTGTTGGTTCGTGACACCCGTCCCACTAATACTATGTGTCGGAACGTGACACTCCGATCCACTAATACTATGTGTCGGAACGTGACACTCCGATCCACTACCTCATTCTATCCATTCATCAAGCCTTCTCTATACCAAGGCATCATCAATCCCATTACTTTAATTCATTAAGCCTTCTTTTATACCAACGCATCATCATTAATAACGTAGATTAAAGTTTCTTTCAAGATTTGGGATTCAATGGTTTTCATCATGCTTGTTCTATCAAAATCACATAATCATATTCATGTAAGCATACAATTAAGCATATAGACAGGTTTACAATACTACCAATACATATCATTCGCTATTAAGAGTCTACTACGAATAGCATGAAAACCCTAACCTACCTCCACCGAAGATTTCGTGATCAAGCATGATGAAAACCATTGAATCCCAAATCTTGAAAGAAACTTTAATCTACGTTATTAATGATGATGCCTTGGTATAAAAGAAGGCTTAATGAATTAAAGTAATGGGATTGATGATGCCTTGGTATAGAGAAGGCTTGATGAACAGATAGAATGAGGTAGTGTATCGGAGTGTCACGTTCCGACACATAGTATTAGTGGATCGGAGTGTCACGTTCCGACACATAGTATTAGTGGGATGGGTGTCACGAACCGACACGTAGAATTAGGGGATCGGAGTGTCACGTACCGACACATATAGGGGATCGGAGTGTCACGTACCGACACATATAGGGGATCGGGTGTCACGAACCGACACGTAGAATTAGGGGATCAGAGTGTCACGTACCGACACATAGTGGTAGGGGATCGGAGTGTCACGTACCGACACAAGAGGAAGAAAGATAATGAATCTTGAAAGATGATAAATATACTCAATCTAATAAACATAATTCCCAAATGAGTATGGTATTGAGGCTTGAGCCCTCATGGATGAACTTGATGGTACTTGTTGATGATTATAGTACTTGTTGTTGCTACATGTTGAGTTTATAGTTGATTTATAATATTACTTGATATATATTATCTTCTATTTTGAGTTGGCCGATGATATCTACTCAGTACTTGTGGTTGTACTGACCCCCTACTTTTATGTTTTCTTCTTTGTTATTTGTGGAATGCAGCAAACGTTCCGTCAACTTCAACTCAACAGTATTTCGAGCCAGTCTATGTTATACCGGATCTCAGGGTGAGCTAATGCTTCTAGCTTGGACTGGATCTTCTTCTTCAAGTCTTGATGCCTTGACTTCCGGCATGGACTAGCTTCTTATGTATTTTTAGCTTCTTAGACATTCTTAGATAGTAATTTGATCATAGATGTTCTTGTGTTGATGACTTCCAGATTTTGGGAATAATAATAATAGTTTTTGAATTGATTTTATTAATGAGTTTAAGTCTTCCGCATTACTTTCTGTGATATTATATTGAAATGTTAAGGGTTAAATTGGTTGGTTCGCTCACATAGGAGGGTAAATGTGGGTGCCAGTCGCGGCTCGGTTTTGGGTCGTGACAATCTCTCTTCTAACTTCCAACTATTACTCCTTAAACTAGCAAAAGATTATTTAAAATTGTCTCTCCTTTCAAATTATTACGTATTTTTTAAAATAGTAAAAGAAAATTAATCCCACCTCTCTTCTAATTTCAGCTATTTCTCCTTAAAACTAGCAAAAGATTATTCAAAACTCTCTTCTTTCAAATTATTTTTTTTTAAAAAAAAGTAAGACTAATACCACCTCTATTCTATCTTCAACCATTTCCACTTAAAACTAGCAAAATATAGTTTAGAATTATAGCTTTTTCTTAAAATTAACAAATAATGTTTTGATAATGATTATTCTTATTTCAAAGGTATTCCTACGAGTTTATTACTTGTCAATTATTTTGCCTTTGAATTCAATTCATATTCACTTAACAAATTTGTGTACATTTGTTTGCATTAGTATCCATTTATCAGTTTTCATATAATAGATTGACATACATTTGTATTGGATACATTTGTTTGTATTCATAATAAATTGGTATACATTTACATTACTCGCAGTTGTTGACACCCAATTTTGACCGACCTTTGACCATGTTTAAGAATACTATTCATTAAATACGTATTTTAAATTTTAGAATTTTTAGTCGACTTTGCTTAAAATTATATATTTTAGTATGTTCTACTTTATAAAATTATCGTAGATATTATTAAAATATTTTAAGATTATTAATGAATTTCAAATGTTTAAAATTTAAATAATTTTTACACTTTCCTTAAAATTATTTAAATTCTAGCCTATTCTATTCCAATTTCTTTCAATTATAGCTACTTGAATTAGAGTTTTATTACAATCATAGCTCTCTTTCATTCCAATTCTAGCCAAATTTTTATTGCAATTGTAGCCATTCCATATTCAATCCAATATGATTTCAACACATCTCATCTTTTAATCTCATCATTTATTTTATCAAGCAAATCCTAACCCTCATCTCGTATTAAATCAATGGTCCATATTTAATCCACCTATTCTAACCTAAGTAGAACCCAACCCCTAAAAATCATTCATTCTCCTCCCTCCTCTTCCTCTCCATCCGCCTCCCTCTCCTTCTCTCTTCCTCTCCTCCATTTTTCTGGCGAAAGCCATCATCGCCGGTGAGCTCTCCCTCTCGCTCCTTTCGTTTTCTTTTCTCCCTTCTTCCCTCTCCTCTCCTCCCCTCTTCTTCTCCTTTTCTCCTCATCTGACCAGCAGCCTGCGAGCCCCGCCAGCAGCAGCCGGCAACGCGAGGCCACAACGAACAGCAGCCGCCTCTTCTTTCTCCTCTCCGACGCACGCAGCAGCAACCGCGGACAGCAGCAGCAACCGCGGACAGCAGCAGCAACCGCGGACAGCAGCAACAACCGGCGAGCTCCAACGACTGCGGCAATAAACTCCGGCATAGTTCAAAGTTTCGGAGGTCATTTTTAGACGGATCTCAACAGATCCGTCGCGGTATATTCTTCATTCTATTACTATCGATTTTTTTCATCTTATGATTCTTGTCATTATTTTAACTTTGTTCGTTATACTTTTCATAATTTTGTTGATAAAATGTTTAAATTATAACTGAATTGTTGGTTTATTCTGCTAATTTAGTGAATTATTCCTTGATGTTTTGGTGTTAAGAATGCATATGCTATGATATTTTGATATGATTCTAGTTTGTCGTAATAGTTCTGAATAATATGACTCGTTTGCATACACTATATCGAAATTGGTTTGGCAAGAAAGGCATAAATAGGTTGGTTTGCTGGCTATTGATTATTCTTTTGTTAAGTGCAAGTAATCTACTAGCTCGTGCCCCTATCTGTTTAGTGATCCCGTTACTTTTAAATTCTCTTTATCTAGGGTAGCAAAATTAAAGTCTCTTGCTTGTTTGATTCGTATAATATTGGTTAATCAATACTAAGGTGATTTTATGGTTTTGTGCTAATTTGGAACGATTTTGTGTCTCTTTGTAAGACAAGTTTTTCTCATTATTTGTTGTCTATTGTTAATTGATCATAATTGGCTTAATTCAAGTTGAATTGGTTCTTACTTTTTATTTTAGGAAAAGTTATATTTGATTGAGCTGAAAATAATTTAAAATATTTTCTTATTTTTACATTTTCTTTGTGAATAAATATTACTCCATATTAATTTATTCTTACTTGTTTATATTTGGTAACGAAATATTTTAAAACTTTTTTGATTTGATTCTCTTTTAAATAAGGAAATAATATTATAATTAGCTCCTTGATTTATTTATTTCCATTATTGTGCTCCCCCCTCATTGCTATATAAATAGGACTACCTCCCCTCCTTTCATTCACACATACACACACTCATTCACTCTCACCATAAACTCTCTCATCACTCTCTCTTCTCTCATTGCCCTCTTGCTACTCTAACAACACATTAATATTCCGACAAATATATGTGTTCTTCTTCGCTATTTTGCTACTTTGTTCGAGTAAAAGGTGAATCAATTTGTTTTGCTTAACCGTTATTTGATTACTTTGACAGGTTTCATACTTGAAGTTCAAGTTGAAGATTAATTGAAGAAGGATTTATTTATTTGTTTGAATGTATATATATATATCTATATATTTTTATTTTTATTTTTCTATTTTTATTTATTCGAATGTTGTAACAATTGTAACCTAAAGATCATATAATAAAGTTATTTGGGGGTCGTCTAGGGGAGGGGGATTTATATGCTTACTTGTTCATTACATTTTTTAGAAATCATGCCTATAGGTTTGTCTTTAACCACTAGAATTATTGTTTATAGGTGTTATAATTTTCAACATGCTCAACGCCTTGTTAATAACTTAAAAACGACTAGATTCCATTAATTTTTCAAATGTTAAAATCAAATTCTAATAATCTAGTAGGTTGTTAGATGTCAAAATATATTATAAATTTTCATTGTCTTATCACGTAGAAACTATGCCTAAGTATTGAATTGTTCATATCATTTACAAAAATCATGCATATATATGTTATTTTTTATTTTTTTTGAACACCTAGAAATCATGTCTATAGGCTTGTAAATAAACTTTAACATATCCATAAAAGATAATAAAATTCGTTTGTGCATATGTGTGCCCTCCCCCTAAAATTAGTTAATATTATTTGATTAGTAATTCTATTTGTTTTCTTGACAATTTTCGCATTTTATGAAGCAATATGTTGTTTCCTTAAAATAGTGATAATAATTTAAAGTCATTTTGCATTTAACAAACTACTTGACTTTTGAATATTGTATATCAAAACCTTTGCATTTAATAAATTTACTACCTTAATGTTTTACTAGTTGTTTTTTTTTTTATTTATTTACAAAGTGTTGCAACATAATTTTCTTAAAAGTCATTATCAATCTTCCTTTGAAATTTTGGATTGATTATGACTTTTCTTATTTTTGAAATAAATCATAAAGCACTATCTCCTAACCTATCGTTAGTGGGAAAGTCAAAGGAACTATGAGGTCTAGTTCCAATTTTTAACCCGACGCGTCCTCGGAAGTACCACCTCCCATGAATTTCAAAAGAATTATGTGCATTTATATGTAAATGTTATGTGCCTACGTGTAAACTAAATTTTTTAGACCGACCTCAAATCAAAAATTGTTTCTATGGTGGAGGAGCACGATCAATAATATCGTGGCATCATCCCTATAAAGAAACAAACATTTTTAAAATAAAAATTCATATTCAAAACTTGCTCAATTTTAAAAACCTTACTCTCTCACATATTAATTGTTTAATATTTATAATTTTGTTTATAACTTAGTCTCATGCTTAAATATAAATAAAAACTTGATTGTTTATTTATTGCCATCACCTAGCCTTGCATGCTTAAATTAATAGTATTAATTGTTTTATATTTGTTATCAATTAGTAAGATTAAATAAATTAATAATTAAATGACCTTGATTGCTACTTGTACCCCCACATAGATTGCATGAGATACGGCCGGACCCACACTTGTGGACCTCGAGGGATGCCTAACACCTTCCCCCGAGGTAATTTGAACCCTTACCCTAATCTCTGGCCCGTTGACCTTAGTTAGACTTAGTTAGGTTAGATAGGTGCCCTAACGCGCCTTAATTCGTTAGGTGGCGACTCCAAAACTCAAAAATCCCAAAAGAGTTGTTAGGTCGTGCATAAAACCCGTTTTCTGCGAAAATGGGGCGCGACAGCAGTAATATCTTTCAAATTTTATATAGTTATACATTTATATATTGGATACATTCATTAATATTCATTTATAAAGTGGTATACATTTGTTTGCATTAATATCTTTCTAATTTTATATTTGTATTGTATACATTTGTTCTAGTCATAATAAATTGGTATACACTTACTTGCATTAATATTTTTCAAATTTACATAGGTATACATTTGTAGTGGATACAATCGTCCATATTCATTTGTAAATTGGCATACATTTGTTTGCATTAGTATCTTTATAATTTTACATATGTATACAGTTGCTTGCATTACTATTTTGGAATGAAATCAACAAAATTCATTAATAATTATTATGTGTTCATTTGTATTCATTAACAAACTTAGATACATTTGTTGGATACAAAATAAATATTCATCATCAAATTCAATCAACAAAATTCAATATTTTAAAAACTTGTCATAAATATATTAATTAATTAATTATTAGAAATTGAAAAAATCTTAATTCAAGAAATCACGATATATTAAAATTTTTGGGGGAGGAAAACGTTGCAAAAAATACAAATACGACAATTTGTAAAAAGCAAGATAAAGAATGCACACATTTCACGACTCTCCGGACGTCATGGTCGTTTCTTAACGTTTTGACTGTAATACTTCCTACTTAGTTCCAATACATTATTGTAGGGTTAAAATCAGTGTTAAAAGTATCTCAACTTTTTAAAAAATAACCAAGACAATCAATATAAATAAAATTAGTATGATTTGAGTTACTTATATGAAGAGTTACTGTTGTGATTGATCTTTAATGGAAATAATTTAGTGAAAAGAATAGAAATCCTAAAGTTGAAAGAGGGAGAAAAAAAAAGGAAAGAAAGAGAGAATGAAAGAATACGTAAAAAAAATTGTTGACAGATTATAAGGAGATAAGAAAAAAAACAATAAAAACATAACTGTTAGAAAATAGAGTGAGAAAATCAGGAAAAAAAATCTATTTTTTTAAAAAAGAATGTGGCTATTTAATGCCAAATAAATATTAAAATAATTTTTTTTGCTAAAAAGTTTAAAGTGGAATATTTATTGCCAATAAAGTCTATATGTTGTCTTATTGTGCCATTTTTTCCTCCAGTAACCCCAATTCCCAACCCAATAATCTCTCAACCCCTTTCGAAGGAAAAATTAGTAAACTAGTCACAATTCCTAACTTAATTAGTAAAAAACATTCACACTTTAAAATAATTATTTAAAATGTCAAAATATAAATATTTTAAAAAATAATTTGTATCAAATACTATTATTTGTCTTTCCTTTTATTTCACAGAACACTCCAGCATTAAATTTCACTATTCATTTAGAATTCTTCATAGACTTTAATACTATTAATTTATTTTCATCTTTCAGGTGTTCAATTTTTTTCTCTTTTACCAAATTTCCACCATTATTCTCTCTATGATTGTTGAAGAAGAACTTATTATTTAAGTTCATACCAATTTGTTTAGATTCATCGATTAATTCAACAAATCTTTCAATACATAAATGTATTTTCGAAATCATAATTTATTTTGCGAGATTTCACGAGATTTTATTTTCAAAATAAAAAATTATGTTGAATTTTGGATTGTATGTATTACAAATTTTTAGTCATTTTTTCGATTTTTATATGAGTTTGTTAACATACTCATCAAATATTTATGCATTTCGAATTTTTAGTATTTGGAACACTATTTTTTAATTTTTTATGATTTTGTTTTCATATTTAAGATTAGTAGATTGTTATTTGTAGTTATCCACATTAGCACTCATACATAATATATTGTTTGATTTTTTTTTTTTTTGTATATTCATATTTAATAATTTTGAATTTTGCTTATAGGGTTACTAATGCACAAGTAAACACAAATTCAGATTTGAATTTAGTGAAAAAGAATTGGAAAAAGGGAACAAAGCAGATGAAGAAGAAAGAGAGAGTCAAAGAAGAATGTTGCAAAATTGTTTTATCCTAGAATAGTATTCATATTAATTTTTGTTTGTCAATTATTTTTCTTTTACTCGTCATTTGTATTTTTATTAAGAACACTGTATTTTTTTTATTTGTAGTCATTCAAATACGTATCTCATATGAATAAGTATATCTTAAGCATAGATGTATCCTATTTTTTAACAATCAATTTGTATTTTTTTAGAATATTGTATTCTGATTATATCATTTTCACTATGCATGCTATCACATATGAAATTGTATTTCTTAAGCATATATGTGTCCTATTTTTTTTAACAGTTACTTTGTATCTTTTTTAGAATATTGTATTCTAATTATATCATTTTCACTATGTATGCTATCTCATATGGAATTGAATTTTTTAAGTATATATGTATCCTATTTTTTAACAGTTAATTTGTATTTTTATAGAATATTGTATCATGATTATATTATTTTCACTATGTATGCTATCTGTTTTCCAGAATCTTGTATTCTTATTTCATTCATAGTCAATTTGTATTTATTTTTTTAGAATATTATATCCTTCCCCAACAGATTTATTATTTCCACCACATATGTTATTTTCCCCCAAATATTGTATCTATCATAAATCATATTCATATGGTGTCACGACCCAAAAATGGACGTGATGGCACTTGTCTTATCCCACCAAGACAAGTCAGCCTAAAACTCAACTTATTACAATAAAATGTGGAAAATTTACTATCGACTTATATTATACCCCAAAACCTGGTTGTCACGTGTACAAGCCTCTAAAGTATTACAATTGATTCAAAAGAAAAACTCAAATCTCAAATGAACTTGTTTCTAGAATAGAACAAGATCATAATTATGGAGAAGAAAGTCTGCTGAGATGGAAACAACTACCTCACAAATCTCCAAGAAGCCTCGGAAAAGAAGAGAATGACAAGTACAACAAAAATCCAGGCTCATAACCTACAAAAATTTGTAGAAGCAAGGGGTGAGTACCAAACCACACGGTACTCAGCAAGTAAACCTCTAAACACAAGCTAAGGGGATGAAATACGAGTACTCCTACCACCCCCAACCGAACCTCCACAACTACATCCTGCAGTAAAATCAACCCAACCTAACAGCTCACAGTTTACATAGCACGTAGCTCAACAACAACACTTAGACAAATTACATATCCTCAACAACAACACTTTAACAATTTACATATTCTCAATAACAATACTTCAACGAATTATATATCATCAATAATAAGCTCAGTATTCATCAATCACAAATTTCACAGAAAGTCAATCACAAGATCAGCAAAACACAATATCAAGTTCACCAATGATAAGTATGTGTAATGCAATGGAATGCAATGTCAAGTATAATGATGCATGTCTGACCTAGTGATACACACCCGCTGTCTCTCAGTCCGGGACCCATGGGGGACATACATGTCCATGCATCTGTCGCGGCGCACGACACGACCCTCGATAATAGTAACCATCGCGGCGCGCGATACGTCCCTCGAAATATAGTATCCATCGCGGCACGCGATACGTCCCTCAAAATATAGTATCCATCGCGGCGCGCGATACGTCCCTCGAAATGGTACATCCTCTTAAGTACCCATTCTTTCTCAATGCACATAACACTTGTCACAACAAATGCCTCAGAATAATGCAGATGACAAGTTCACACATATAATGAGGAGATGACCATTTTCATAACATCGCACAGTTCACAACCACACAAACATGAAGTTACATCCACAATGATTCAACAAGCCTTCAACCTTTTCTCAACACAACAGACATAAACAATTAATCACATTGCCTTTTGTTATCCCCATTCTTTTCATCATTAGAATTAATCAATGTGGACAAATCAACCCATCACCAATCCTGTTACTCCCAACATATACTACAAGGACATACATGCATTTCATACACTTAACAAGAGTTTAGAAATCCACTTGCATCAGTTTATCGAACAATCACTTCAGAGTTTAGCCTTCCTCCTTTGTTGTACTTTCAAATCAATACAATCTATTCAAATCAATAACCACAATAAGACTTCAAAACTTAGAACACTCATATTACTATTTGTTTAACTTTGACCCAACAATTTATCCAAATTTATAATAAAGTTTCTAAATCTTGATTCTAACCAATAAGTCGAATCTCATATTTCTTAAATTTCAAGTCAAGAGTTAAGTCATAATTTTCCAAAAACTACCATCTTAATAGTTTTGCTATAATATAATACACTTAATTGAATTACATACAACATTGTATCGAAGCTATGTAATTATATAAGAATAGGATTATCAAATTCATTTGAAAAGAAAAAGAATAACCAGAACATTAACTTCTTATGATTATAATATATTTTCCTTTTGTTTCAAAGTGTAAACCTTCTTCCAAACACGTACATCATTATCAACACATTTGGTTTCTGCCCAATTAACAATTACAAAATAATATTTACCGACCTAGTTATAGGATATAATGTTTTAGTTATTAATTATGGAAATAATATTTCTCCAAATATCATAACTTTAACGATATCTATATAATATAACATACCTAATATTTATTACCTATCTCAATATATCACACTTGAATCATAACATGATAATCCAATTTTTTTTTTTAAGGAATCGATCCATTAATTCCTAAGACTAGTGACCTTAACCACAATTTAAAGCCTAAAATATTTATAACCTTAATCTAATCTTAATACCTAAGATCATTAAATTGGCATTGTCGTCAAATTTCTATTCCCAACAATTATCCAATCACACACCATTCACTCATAATTAATTGCAACCGTCGTCCACTAATTACCCAAGAACTATTGATAATTGATGCCAATATATTAATATCCACTGGAATTGGCGTACTGCCAAATGAAGCATTAACATTAAATTCTCCAAAGCTACTAACAACACACATAAATTGAATTGAAAATGTAGGCTACACTATCCCCCTAATAATAATAAAATAATACTACTATGACCCTCAGTTAATTAGGAAATTCGCTAATCATCTCCAACAATATCAGATTGAAAATCGTTACCTCAAGGTATTGCTCCTATGCGACGGCGCCAGAGTAATCGTCCATATATTATTATTTTTTCAAACTTCTTTGGTTTTAGTCGCACGTTTAGGTCAGTTTTCTTCCATCACTTTATTTTCTTTTCTAAATAATTATGTATTAAAAATAATAATTCCTACTAACCTATTTTAACATTTCAAACTTGACCCATTATTATTAACAATAAACAAAATTACCCACAAATTAATTAATTATAGTCAAAGGACTATTCAAAATTATAATAGAATAACTTTTTGGTTCCGGGTCATTACATATGGATACAATCAATAATATTTTTGTAATACAAAAATAAAAGAAATATGTATTTGGCAATCATGTAATATAATTTTGATCAACGAAATATAATTTGTAGTTTGAAAGTAAAAAAAAACAATCAATTTTAATGGTAAAGTGGGAACATAAAATGTAAAAAATATTGGTATACAATTATAATGAAAACATAATAAAAAGAAAAGTTGATCTAATAGAATGAAAAAAGAATTTCAGTTTTCCAATTTTAGGAGTAGCTAATTTGGCTTAATGTTTCTTTGTTATGTTTAAAAATTCAGTTTTCCAATCTTAGCACAGTTGAAATTTCTTCCGATGATAATACACACTTTGACCTGAATGTGATTTGGATATATGGGTATGAAGTGTGGAGAAGTTGTTTGCTTTAGCTTTTCATCAGTGTGATAAGAACGTGACCATAGCTCAGGCTACTGCCTTCGTGTTCTTTTTACTGTGATGGTTTCTTGTTAATACTAGTTTGTGTATACAGTCTTTGTTCCCTCTTGGCCAGATTGATGTATACATCATTTAAGAAATTAATCCTCCCGTCCATGCATCATTTAGAAAACATCCATCATGAGTATAACTGATTGTTTAACTAAGTCATTTACTTGGTGTTTACCCATCACTGTTTTTCTCTGTGGATGTTCTTTTGTGCCTATTTGTGTGAGTGTTTAACATGAAAAAAATAATGTTTCTATGATTAGTTATTTGGATGCAACTATTTTTTTCCTTTGCTTAGATGATTTAGTCGGCTATTGCCTCCAATGTTATCTTGACACTCTAGTATAAGAAGATATCATCTTTAGTTCCCCATGGATAAATTTAGTTTTGTTATTGTTCGAAGTGGGATATTTGTCTAATAGGCAACATACTTTGCTCTCTTTATATTTTGAGTTATGTGGATTGCTTATTACTTATCATGGTGTGATCTATCTTATTTCATCCGTGTGCAGCCTCTGTTTTGTTGTTTTATTTACTGATAACTTTATTGAATATCATGTCTTTGAACAAAGTATAATTACTTCTCTATTTACATTTTAAAGTTACTCGAGAAGTGACCCTTTAGCATTTTTGATTGGTTTATTTCAATTCTCATTTGTTTAGGATTATTATGATCTTATCTTAAGAAAGTATGTATTGAAGTTAATGTCTTTCCTTTAATCCTTGACATGTGATTTATAATGACCATCATGTAGCTTTTTTTTTAAAGAGCTTGTTCTATACTTGTTTGCTTGATGTGATTTATAATGACCATCATGTAGCTTTTTTTTTAAAGAGCTTGTTCTATACTTGTTTGCTTGATGTGATTTATAATGACCATCATGTAGCTTTTTTTACTAAAGAGCTTGTTCTATACTTGTTTGCTTGCATGAAGATCAGTAAATCTTCTTATTTCATTTTTCTTAATTGTTCCATGATTTCTAATTCATTATCCTCATTTTTGTTGCATGTTATATCGATTTGAGTCATGAACTCTATTTCCCTCCTTTCGATCGCTTGTTCAATCATTTATTTTTGAGTCGGCCAGCCCCTGTAAAATTGGTGTACAGGTGGAAGACTGTGAATAGATGGCTGGAAATTAAATTTTCCATCCCCGAAAAGTCGAAAACAGGTTGATATACTAGCTGTATATATTGATATACAGTCATAATATACGATATACAGGTACAAAAAAAGTGGAAGTACAGCTGAAATGCAGAGAATATAAAGTTCGACGAAATACAGGTTTCGAAAGGCGGCCAAATTGATTGAACATGGCTCGTATACAGTGATATACGCAAAATGTATACCTTAAACAATTCCCCAGCAGCTCAGGTTTTGCATAAAATGGGCCTAAGCTCAATCGGACAAATCAAAAAATTGAAGGAGAGCAAGTGGGTCAAAAGGCCAATTTAATAGAGTTTGGGTCAAAAGTCTAAGCTAGCGTTTGGCCATAGATATTCAAATATTTTTGGCAAATATTATTTGGATGAAAATTTGGGTGAAATATTACCATGTGTTTGGCCATAGAATTTGAGAAACATTTTTCATTTTTAAGAAATATGATTTATACCCATAAGTTTTTAAAACTATCAAACTAACCATAAATTTGTATTACATAGCACAATAGAAATCTCACGTAACAAGATTTATGACTTCCGCAACAAATCAATAAAAATCATTACAGTAAATATTCGTATAGTGAAAAGGTCTTGGTACAAATCATGATAATGAAAATACAACTAATATAAATTCGGGAAAAAAAAAAGAGAAGAAAACAAAAGGAAATAAATATTGCAATCACTGAAGAAACCTATGTTTTCTCATCTGAAAGAGTTCAACCTATTCTTTAATATAATCTTCCCACATTTTATGATCAATCTCTTCTCGATGAGCTTGCATTTCCGAATCAAATGATCGAGAAGATGAAGTGATGTTGTTACCCTGAGCCAATAGTTCATCACTTCATCAACAACCATATCATCATTTTCATATTCATTGAATATTCCATCACTACTTGGTGTTCACGTAAAAAGTTATGGTTGATGTCAATAAATATATTATTTTTGTAAATAAAAAGTTAAGGGTAAAAATTGATTTTTAAAACTTTCCAAATAATGAAATTTGGCCCAAATACTAGTTTTTTTTAGTATTTGGGAATTTGGAAAATTTGCCAAAAAAATTTGCCAAATAATAAAAAAAGTGTATGGACAAACAAAATTTGCCAAGTTTTTCCCCAAGTTTGACTTGCAATATTTATGGCCAAACGGGCCCTAAATTTGATATTCCCTCTGTTGTATTTATTTGTTATCGTGTTGACTAACTTTTTTAGATTTTTGTATTATTTAATTAAATTACCGAGTTCCTTTTTTTTTTTTATGCTTAGTTAAAAAATATTTTTTTTTTATTTTAGTTTTCTTTATTTCATTAGTTGTCTTGCAACTTGAATTTATTCTCTTAGAATAATCCCCATTAGTTACTTTCCCTTAAAAATGAATAATTAGAAAAAATGATAATGATAGTAAGTAAATAAAAATGAAAAAGGAACTTTCTATCCTTAGTTAAAATTTAGAAATTATTTGAAAAAGTCATTTAGTCAAATTGCCGGTCAATCACAAGTTAGCGGCCATTCCCCCTTCTCGGAATGTACATTGAACTTTGAACCCTTATGATTTCAAACCCTTATGTTGTGGTATTGAATTCTAGTTGCTCATGTCTTCAATCAAATAATTATTGTCGAGCAACTACAACAACTAAGGTTGATTCAATTATTTAGTGGTTTGAATTAATAATATGAGCAGGATCATAGACAAATATTATTGAAAAGAGTCACACCTTCCATAAATCAATCTTATGTCACGGTCTTAGAGTCTTACGAATGTATCGTGCGACACTCAATAACTTACTCACGATTCTTTCACACTCTTATAAGTTCAAGTAAGTCTTTTGATGCTAGATCGCTAAGAGAATGTAAAGAAAGACTTGGAAAAATTTGGAAGAAGGTTTTGTATTGGCTTGGAAAATTGCTTTACAACTTGCGTGATAATAACAAATGAATGCCCCATCTATTTAAACTACAATCTACGGGCTAAAGTACAAATAAAAATTACTTGGAAAGACCCTCTAATAATTACACTTTGGTCCCTTTCTAGAATTCTCTACATATTCTAGGGATTTCTAAAGTCTTCTAAGATATTTTTTATGACATTCTAGAGTTTTCTAGGAAATTCTAGAGTGTTCTACAAACCTCCCCACAACTCCTAATTCTTCTCCATTTTTCCAATGCCAAATTTGAACTATTAAGTGGTGCGACGTGACACTCTGCCCTACCTATTGATGCAACAACTGCATCACATCGCCACTGGATAGGCATTCGAGTCTTGAGCATGTGGGATCAATAGTCCATTGACTTGATCAAGGCCTTCTTGCAACTATTTCAGTTGCTTCTTTACTTCTCTAGCCTGACCTTATGATCTTCCTCCTTCCTATGAGGCAATCGCCTTGGCGATTTCTTTGGCATCACAACGATGGACCCTTTTGCACCATTGTATTCTTTTGAAATAGCAATGGTGCCTACAAATGTCGACTCTTCCTTTATTAAGGCCTCTCACAAGCTACATGGTCGTTAGTGTACTTGTCCTTCCGTCTTTCGTACCTTAACCAGAGGCACTATACATGATCTTTCTTGATCCATGATCAAAAGTTGTTGGAAGTAAAGATCTATCACTACGTGACGCTCTTGGAAGAAATCTTATCCTACGATTATATTAAAGAGATCCAAAGGAGAGACAATGAAGTAGGTTTTACCTTGCCACTCCCCTAGCGTGAGGCTTACCTATGCGCAACTCCACATATGGGAGGCGGTGGTGCATTGACCGTTTTGAGTTAGGCTTTACTTGGATTGTAACTCAGCCCCAACCTCGTTGTTACTGTCTTGGTAATGATATTGGCCTCTGCACCCGTGTCTACCATAGCACGAGTGGATCTTCCATTGATCGTGATGTCTACATTGCGCATTGTATTTTTTTTTATTTCCCTGGCTGCTTCGTGATGGCTCCGCATAGTACTATCAAGCCCAAAGGTGTCGTCTATACGCCTTATCCTTGCTCTTGTGCATTCTTCTCTTTCCGCTCTCACAGGATAGCACCAATGTTCTTCAGTTCAAGGCACCTTGCATAGTCGTGCAACCCATCGCATATGTAGCAATCTTTCCTCTTTGTAGGATCTGTCTTTTTCTCAATGTTGCTTTTAACGTCCAAACTTCTTGCCATTAGACTTGTAGGTATCATGATTCTTCGGATCTGGTCGCTGCTCCTCGACTTCTTCATGATCTCCCCCAATATGGTCATGACTACCTCTCACCTCCTCTCCAATTTTATCAGGCTTTTCATGCTTGAATTTTGTCAAAGCTTCGGCCTGCGTGATGGCTTTATTGATAGCCTTGACCTGTCACCATTCCAACTCCGTCCTGACCCAATTTTAAAGCCTATCCATGAAGTGGAAAAACATATCTTCATCCGTGAGGTTGGGAATCTGAAGCGTGAAGGTGGTTAAACTTCTTCATGTACGCCCGAGTGTTGCCTGTCTGCTTCAACTCCCTAACTTGTGCTTCGCCTCATAGATGATGTTTATGGGAAATAACGCCTTCTTGAACTCCACTTGGAATTACTTTCAAGTGTCAATGGTGCAAAGTTACTTCCATATTTCCAACTCTTTATGCCTCCCCACAACATGACTGTCTCCAAAAGATACAACATAACTGTGTTGATTTTGTTTTCATCACTCTTCACTGGTTACACTTGAAGTAATTCTCCAAGTGCCACAAGAAATTCTTCACCTCTTGTGCGTCACGGACGCATTTGAACATAGGTGGCTTGGGAGCCTTGACCTTGGCCTCTTTATCTTGGTTAAGCGACGATAATTCTCCAACTGTCATGCCCTCATTGAATGTTTTTATCTCGGCCTTCATGGTTTCAATCATGCTCAACGCCTCCATGAGCCATCACTCCAAGGAAGTGATAGCCTTCTTCATCTCAAACTCGGCATGTTGGCGTCCCTCCAACTCCTTTTGAAGATGGTCGGTCTCCTCTAGTGTGAAGTCCTCGAGAGTCTTGAACTTTTCATTGATCACGTTCAAACACCGGCCTAATATCTCCACGCCTGCCTTGCTGTTTCAAACTGTGCGACCCATTTTTCTCTAGCGGTGACGTCGATGGCCTCCTCGCCAAGTTCATCGTCACTTGGTTTGGTGGTCGAAGGCGGGTGAGATGTTAGCACCTCATTTGGTGTAGGGCCGAGCAACATGTCTTCATTACTCTTTTGGTCCTTTTTTCCCTCGCGGTTCTTCTTTCCACCTTTCACCCTGACATTGGTAGTGCTAGCGGCGTTTATGTCCCCTTCGTTAACCATTCCCTTAGTGAAAAAATCTTTGCTTTGATACTATTACCACGAAATAAGAGTCTTACTGATATTCTGTGCAACACTCGACATCTTATTCACGACTCTTTCACGCTCAGCTTAAGTCTTTTGAAGCTAGATCACTAATAAAACGTAAAGAAAAACTTAGAAAGATTTGAAGGTTTGGAAGAAAACTTTGTATTAGCTTGGAAGATTGCTTTAACACAGGCTTGATGATTTACAAATGAATGTCTCATATATTTATATTACAACCTAGGGGATAAAATGCAAATAAAAATTATGTGGCAAGATCCATGACATCCTAATGAACTAATAATAAAACTGAAAGCAAAAAAAGGGATCATCTGGAAGCAATGAGGTTCATCACAAAACTCTGAATGCTCAACTGGATCAACGAGGTGCTGAATGTTGATCCTACTTACTTGTGTCTGCATCATAAGAAGATATAGGTCAAATGAAATCAATAAATCAAATGTACGAGTATGCGAGGGGAATTCTAAAACAAGGCACAAGCTTGAAAATACCTAAAAAACTTACCTAGCTCAACTCAACTCAATAAACTGAACTCATTTCAATATAAAGAAGTTTAAAACAAGTGTAATATAAAGAAAATAAATGTCAACTTTGTGTCTATGCAAGGATACATATACATTTGAAATGTATGTAAAAATACAAACAAACTATGTATATAAGAATACAATTACTTTTGTAGGAGTTTCTCTAACCTACAACCATAAGAGCTATTGTGATGATACAATGTTTTGCCTCGCGCTGCCAGTGCCGTCATATACCTAGTCGAGGGTATAAAACCGGAACTACTAAGTGGATCCACTAATATATGCTAAAAATTACTAAAGGAATCATCTAAAAAGTATGACCCTTTCTATTGATGGTGGCTACATAGTTTATAGTGGATCGGAGCTGTATGAACTCTTCCCCATATCGGCGCTCAATACTGCTCCCAAAATAAACTAGCTCTTTATGTTTAAAAATATTCTTTCTGTGGTTTGAGATAATTGCTCAAAACTTAACTCAAGTCTATCTTGGAAATCTCAGTTTTCTCTCCTGCTTACTTGTGAAAGCATTTACTCTTTACTGAAAACTAGCTCAAAGGATCTTTTAGAATTCTCACATTCCTTTATTATTTAAATGTGAAAATTTTACTCTTTAATAAAAAACTAGCCCAAAGTCTCTTTTGGAAATATCAATTTCCTTTCTTGTCTAAATGTGAAAACATTTACTCTTTGGGAAAACATAGTTCTCATATATTCTTTTTAGGAAAAAACTTCAATCTTTATTTTTTACTCAAATCAAAACTCAAGTATTAAAACAAAGTTAAAACATTTGTAAAAAACTTTTGAAAGACTATATGAACTTCTTTTGACTTTGCTCTTAACTTCTCTGGACTTGACTCAAAATTGATCCTTTAATTGAATTATGGATTCAATGATTGTGATTTGTGATTGGAAAGATCTCATGATGTTTAAGAGTGTTTTTAGATTGTTATACATGAGAAAAGATGAAGAAATCACTGTCTAGAAGCATGTCCGCAACGTGGAAATGCATATATATTTGGAGGCAAAATGGTGTGTGACCACTTCGAGACACAGAGAACATTTTTGTAACCATGAGGAAAAATTTTGCGACGCGGACTTGGTATCTAGATTTTCCCGGTATGTTCCTTCTTCATTTTTCTAACCCCAAAATGCCAAAATTTGATCCTTTTTCTCCATTTTTCTTTAGATTCAGATACCCACATATGTACACTGTGAACAGCTAGTTTTTGACGTGTTATTTGACTCATATAATATTTTAGTAAGGAATTTTATTTTTATTTGTATTTTGGGTGTTTGTTTTTATTATTTTATTGGCTCAAATGACCCAATTTTTGTAAATTGGATTGATTTAGATCAATTATGATGGCCCAATTGATTTTGACCCGGTCAATAGAAATGGTCAAGATTGAATCTCAACCATTAATGATATTTTGATCCAAGGGCTATTATTGGACCCAAACAAAAATACAAAACTCTAAAAAATTAGCATTTCTTTTATTTTAGATTTTTTAAATATTTTTCTTCTTCCCCTTACTACCATGCCGCCGGCCAGCCACCGCTGCCGCCACCAACGCCCGGTGGCCACCACCTTTTTGGCTGAGAAAATCTTTAAATTTTTACCATCTGTTCCTTTCACCCTCCTCTACCTAAATCTACAAACATTTCATCCATATCTATAGCCAAATTCCGCAAATCTAAGGAAAACCAAATATGAATTTTTACTTTTTTCCTTAGATTTAGAAAGTTCCGATCATTTCCATCCTAAACCCTTTACATAAATGTGTAGAGCTCTTCAAGGGCTATCGTTTGATATAAATTTTAAGTTCAAAATCCGTTAAAAAATTTTCTGGCATAGTTTTTCGGCGATCTTCATTTATCCGAAAGTTATGTCAATCTTTCCCCCCTCTCAATCTTTAATCAAATTCATCATTATCTTTTTTCGTTTGACCATATAAGTCGTTTGATGTCGGATTTGTGTTATTAATGTTCTTTAAGTTTATCATGTTGATTGCTTGAAGTATTATTATTATTTATTTGTTTTTTTATTTCGTTTTATGTTTATTATTTTTTATATTTTTTTTTTACTTTTTTTTCTTGCATTATTTTGTTGTGTTTGATCTTTAAAATTGTTTAGATGTTTAGATTTTTGTTAGTGGGTCAATTTGTTTGGATCTTGATGAAATGAGTCAACATTTGGGCCTATTTTAGATTTTTTCAGATGGCCCATCAGCTATTATTCAAACAATGAATAAAAGAAATGGGTCATCTACATGACATTTGGCCTTTTATTTTCAGATGACCCATTAACTATTATTCAAACAATGAATAAAAGAAAGGGGAATTTTATCAAAACAACAATATGTTAGTTTTTTTGGGACACAGTAACAATATTTCAATATTTAGTAAAACTAGGATGTTTTAATTAGTTTAGATTAGGAATACCGTATTTTTTCTTTTAATATGATATGTATATTATAAAAAAAAAATTATAGAAAAAATGGAAATTAAAACATAAAAAAGGTAAATAGGATTAATAATCCTTCAGTTACTTTTTAAAAAGCTGTACTTTTGCCATCTTTTAAGTTGAGCTTTTTTTTTCTTCCTTGTTCTTCATATTTATAAAAAAAATACAAACAAAATTGTCTCCTTAATAATTCAATTGATAAAGAAGCTTGATTCTACAATTCGAATTCTGCAAATATAATCGACACGAAATGTTTTTGAAAGCGGAAATTTTTGAATCCCACAAAAACAATTTATTCCTTTCAGTGTAATCCATAATTTTGGAGATCAGGTATTTTTTTAAATGTTTAATATGAATACGTTAAATGTTTGTACGATTTAAATTTTTTTTTGGAAGCTCATCGTAAGTTCCATTGGTATCAATAGAAAATCTCTGAACAAGATAAGTAACAATAATATAATTATATCTGATTATATGATGTGTACGGCTGGATATGTGTTTGATTCTGTTTAGACCCATATTAGTTATGTATTTTTTTTTTATTTCTTGTTTTTAACAATATGAAATTTTATATGTATTAATTTTGAAACGGTTGTTATTGTGTGATAAAAGTTGTGAATTTGAGTTCAATCTTTACCGATTTTGGTACCCTTTGAAACGTACACTTTTTTGAATGTAGATTGGACACATTTTTTTTTTTTATTTTGGAATACTAAAAAAATGTGATCATCACTTATATATTTGTTATTGTAGCCATGGGAAGCATTAGTTTTTTGGTCATGCATTCTGGGAGGTGGAACAAGGAAAATTGCTATGTTGATTACAGTACAGAAGCAATTGTGCTAAAAGAGCATGCGACATTTAGAGAACTAATGGATCTTGTTTCAAAGCAAATTTGTGTTGACTTGAGCTTCAACATTGTGAAACTTAAATATAAGATAGAGGGTAGTACTGCACCTCTGGAAATACACAACGACATGGGTGTGAGAGTGTATGTGTCGTTAAAATAGAAAAAAAAGAATTATCAAAGTATCCTATATGTGTATCCATATTTGTGAATGACTGTCAATTAGCTGATAGAAATATGTTTGAAGATGGATTCGAAATGTGTGGGCCTGATGGAATAGATATAGTTGATACAGAAGCATTAGTGCTTAGTGTGCCGAACAATAGCGATAACATGAATTGCGACATTATTACAAACGCCAAGCATAAGCAGTGTTGGAAGATCAAGTTTATAAGGACAAGGGAACTTTAAAGGCTGTGATGACGCAATACGCTATTGACCATGGATTCCAATGGAAAACGGACAGATCGAGTCAAACATGGTATGTGTAATTGGGTTGGATTCTCTTATAATTTTTTTTTCATTATGTTTTTTTACATTATATCAAATATTTTATTTGTATTTTAACTAATTCTAATATGGTGTTATTCAAACAGTTATACACTTGTTTGTGTCTCTGATAATTGTGGGTGGGTGTTGAAGTCGTCAAGTATCAATAAATCTTGAATGTCCAGAATTAAAAAATTCATAGATGATCACACGTGTCCATTGAAAGATAAGGTTTATGAACAACTTCAAGCAACAAGCAATCTTATTGGAGGTATGATACAACCCATGTTAGTTGATCATAAAAGGAAGTTGACGCCAAAGGATATACAACAAGATGTCAGCCTAACTCTTGGAGTAAATGTATCATACTCAGTGGCGTGGAAGGCTAAGGAAAAGGCTGTAATTTCATTAAGGGGTACCCCATCTGGTTCTTATGGTAAACTGTCGAGATATTTATACGTATTGGACTCTACCTACCCTGGATCTCATAAAGGATGAAGAAAAACCGATGAAAATCAATTTCTTTATCTTTTTATTTCTCTCTTCCCGTTCATAAAAGGTTTTGAGTGTTGTAAATCAATTATCGTAGTTAATGGCAGCCACCTCAGGGGGACTTACAATGGAGTATTTGTTTCCGCAAGTACTGTTGATGGAGCAGGTATTAGAATGATAATATATACACTTTGTTTGGTTGATTAATATAGTTATTCTATATGAAATAATAAATTTATTAAATGTTTTGTGTATAGGAAATATATTGCCGCTAGCATATGGAATTATTGATTCAGAAAATGATGCATCCTGGACTTGTTTTTTTCAACAGTTTAGAGAAGCGCATGACGTTAAATATAACATGTGCGTTGTGTCCGATCGAAACGAAAGTATTATAAAGGCAGTTTCGAGGGTATTTGACGGAGTTCCTCATTATGTTTGTATTTGGAATTTGTGGAAAAATGTGAAAACACTATTTAAAAAGTCGCACAATAGTCTGTCGGAAGTTTTTTATGGGATGACAAAGGCATACAAACAATCTGAATTTGATGAACTGATGGAAAAGGTTGAACAAGTTGATGTTCGTGCAAAAAATTACTTGGAATCAGCAGGTTATGAAAAATGGGCTAGGGTATATGCAACAGTTGATCGCGGAATGGTTATGACATCAAACATAGCTGAGTGCATAAATGCTTGTCCATTTGAAGCAAGGGAATTACCGGTATACGATTTTCTTGAGGAAGTAAGACAGATGCTTGCAAGATGGAATTTGAAAAATCATACGTCTGCTTCACATACTTTCACCACACTTTGTGGTAGACCACAAGAGATGCTTGTTGCTAATGAAGAAGCATCATTGCGTATGAAGGTATGTTGTTACGAGTTATATGTTCATCAAAATTATATAACATAAGTGTTTATTTGTTTTTGTAGGTTCTACTATCAAATAACTATGTGTTTAGTGTTCATCACGAAGGTAGAACCTACATTGTTTGTTTGGAAAATAAAACTTGTACTTGCAAGAGGTTTCAAATAGATAAATACCATGTTCACACGCTTGGGCCGTTTTAAAGAAGAAACATTTTGATGTTAGGCCATATTGTTACGACTTGTACAAGCCAAGTAACTTGTTGAATACATATAGCATTCCAATTCGTCCGTTACCTGATCAAAACGAGTGGAATGTACCTGGGTATATTAAGGACCAGATAGTGAAGCCTCCAAATCACAAAAAGCTCCCTGGAAGGCCATCCAAAAAGTATCGTGACAAGACGTATAACGAGCTATATGGTAAGAAGAGAAAGAATCTTGCAGTACGTGTGGGTTTAAAGGGAACAATAGGCGTTCATGTAGGAATGGATCGCGTATTGTATAGTTAATGATGTTTCATTTTTGTATATTTTTAGAGTTAGGTTGCTTCCAGATTTCTAATGCCTTCTGGTTAATAAAATAACATGGAATTCTTTGTTCATTGTTGTATCTTGAAATGTATTAGCTCTACGTCTTCTCTCGAATACCATTACTTGTATTCGAAACCTAATTGTATCTACATTTTAATACCAATTGTTACATCCATTTGAATGCATACAATTGTTGGATTCTTCTATTTGAATTCGGCAAATATTTTTTTGTATGCATTTTCTTTCGAGAAGTGTTCATTCATATCCATGTTTTCAATATATATTATATTTGACCTATCTAAAGTTTATGAGTGAACTTGTATGTGTCACAAACACAACCTTTGCAGTTACTTGTAATCCAGTTGAATTGTATTTATAATTTAATATAAATTATTTTTTGTAACATTTTAATGCATACAAATTTTTTTTCTTCGTTTTCTATCGAAATGTATTCGTATCCATGGTATTAATATCTTTTGATAAGTGTTCATATTTATATTTTTAAGCTATATTGTATTTTCTCTATCTAGAATGTATGAGTGAAATTGTATAAGTCACAAACAAAATCATTGTAGTTACTTGTATTCAAGTTAAATTGTATTTATAATTTAATATAAATTGTTTTTATAACATTTTAATGCATACAATTTTTTTTTGGTATTCTTTTTCTCTCTAAAAGTATTCATATTCGCTATACATATTCTATCTTTTTTATGTTGTTAGTATTATTAATTGTATTTATAATTTAATAATTTAATATCAAGTCTTACATCCATTTGAAACATATGAATGCATACATTTTGTTAGATTATTGTAATTGTTTTGGTATACCTTTTATAACGAAATGTATTCGTATCCATGATTTTAATCTACATTATATTTGTTCTATCTAAATTGTATGTGTGAACTTGTATGAGTCACAAAAATTGTATGTTGGTAGAATCATATGTATTGCAGTTAAACTTCAAAAATGAGTTTTGTGTACCCCACATGCAATACTTAAGCTTGACACACAAATAAAACGCTTTTTTTCCCTCACTTACCACAAAGCCTCATATATGCTCTTTTGGTAAGAAATAAAATATGTAGCAAATATTCATTAACTGGAACAACAAAGAAATAGATTTTATATGTAGCAAAGATTCATTAACTGGAACAATACTGTCAGATAAACTGCACAAGGACTGAAACACTTTAATATTAACCCAAAACTTTGAAACCAGAACTTCAAGATTTTATACATTAATAAACACAAGAACTGGAACCCTTTAAAATCGTTGCATAGCAATACAAAAACTAATGTATAATGACAATCAAAACAAAAACATCAAAAAATGGACAACACTAATCTATTTGAATT